>JBBYHK010000022.1:12908184-12930013 GCA_038382065.1 Adansonia grandidieri | reverse complement strand
TAGGAGATGAAATGAAACTTATTCAGAGGGCTCTTTAAAATTAGTTGAATTTTTGTTTAAAATAAAAATTTTGTTAATTAATTCTTTTAAATAATTTTAAAATCAATTAATATATCATTTATAATAATAATACTATTTTAAATGCAGAATGATAGTTTTACTCATTATCTTTCAATGCATTTCATCAATATTGTTATATATTATAATATTTAAAAAAAGTTTTTAAAACACTTATTAGCCAAATATATTTATTGTATATATATTTTTTAAAAAAATGTTATGATGCCAATCATTGACAAATTTCAAATGCATTATGTGTCAAGCTGTATGGCAGCCATGTGTGACAGATACAAAAAGTGAGTAAAAAATAGAATTTTGAGGTTTTTCTGGGATTTTGACAAGATATTATTTATAATAATATTTTAGATAAATACAATTTTGATCTATTTTAACACATTAAAAATTATAATTTATCTAATATCTTAATCCCCAAAAAAATTGTTTTAAAATATTGACTAAGAAAATCTTTTTAAAAAATAAATCTTAAAAATTTGACTTAAAGCACTCAAATAAATCGTCAAAGAATTTGAATGTTTGACAACATAAAAAGAGGGTGATAATTGTACTTGGCGATTGTGGGAGCCTATGTTACTAGAATCGGGGGACCCAAGCGCGTATGGAGAGTGGGACCAAAGAACCTATTCTCATCAAGCCTCTATTTGCGTAAATCTGTGGGAAGCGGCACGTGGTCATCACCATCAGGCATGTGTCTCGTCCTTTTTCTCAGCTCATTATTCCCTTGGGACAGAGAAAAAAAATCGAGAAACTTCAAAATCGACGTGAATTAAAATGCTTGATTTTAATTTTAATTTTATTAAATTTGATTTGTTTTGAGTTTAAATATTAATTATATATATTTAATTTGATTTTTAGTTTATAAATTAAATTAGTGTAAAAAATTAAAAATATTTAAAAAATATTTTTTTTAAATCAATAAATAAAACTGATAAAATTTGAGTCATTTAATTTTATATAAATTTTTATTTAATTTTTAAAAATATAAAATATTATTTATTAATTATAAGTTTTTTCAAAAATCAAAACCGAGCTAATTCCCCTCTTCTTCTTCTTCTTCTTCTTCGTGTCTCTTCTTCACCTCCCATCCGATCCCATCACCCCCCCCCCCAAAAAAAAAAAAAAACAAAAGCCTAATGGCGAAGAGAAGAATGCATGGTGGATTTAACCAATTGGACTCTTCCATGTCCGTGAGAACCGACAATTTTGTGGCTCGTTATTGACGCAGACAATCCTACCAATTGAAACACTACTCGCTACATTAACACTCGTACAGTGACTTAGAAAGTGGTCAATTGGAAAGTGCTCATAAGTGCAAGTTAAAAAATATTTAGTTATTATTTTTAAAAATAATATATTAAATGAAATTTTACTTGTACATATTTATACATATGTACATCATCATGCCAATTTTAATTAATATTTGATATTAGTAAGTTACAAAAAAATAAGAGATGATATCATTCAAAAAATTTACTTGAACAATCCAGATTTTCCTAAATTTAATTAATATTTTATAGTAAATGTAAAAATTAATAATTTTATTTTATAAGATTAATTGATAACACTAATTAAAAACTATTTAATTTTATTAAAAAAAAAGCTTTTTCCATGTTGTGATGTATTAAACAGGGAAGAAAACATACAAAACGCATCACCGTTGTAGCAGTTAATATGCGCCTGCGACTACTGCAACTTCCTGGCTGATACCACAACACGAGGTGCCATGACGGAGCGAATTCCCAGCTGGATTCCGCACTACTCCAGCTTACTCTAGGTGCCCCGTCGCTAACTTACGCCGCCAAACGGGCACATCAGTCGATTTGAGTTCCTTAATCTAAAAATATTTTCAACTTTCATGGAATTTATTTTCCTATATCATTTTATATACAAAAATATATTTGATCTGAACTAAGAAGATTAAATAATTGAACAAACGCCACAACGTAGCGACAGCTAAGAGATTTGCTTCACAAGCCAACAAATGATCACGCAATTTAAATTCACACGTGAAACAAAAAAAATTTTGTTCACAAAATGCCTCGCACGTGCAACTGTGGCTGGCATGTGCGGATTTATGGTCTGATGGAGCAAGAGCGAGTTATGGAAGAGAGATAAACCGAGAGAACGCCGACTAAAAATCGGCTATTTTCCGGTGGGGCCGAGATTTCGAGAAGTATTTATCAGGTTCTTGCAAGTTCTTCAGGCTTCGAATCCCCAAAACATCGCCTCTCCGAAAATCAATAAATCGGCCGACATGGCTAATTTCAGTTGAATCTGCAAATATCGAAAACACAGAAGGAAACAAACCGAAAAGAAAAAAAAAAATTAAACCGACAATTCAAAAAGGAAAAAAAGAAGAGGTGAATTGAAGCTGCATTATACCTAAATGCTTCGAGGAATGTTTAAATCCATTAAATTGAGCCAAATCTGAAACAAAAAATTCAAAAAAAAAAAAAACAAACGATGAAGATTAAACTTGGCCTTGCTTGTCAGCGATGATAGCCGTCGATTGAAAACAAGAAAAACATACCAGATTGTGAAGGACTGTGAGAAGTTAGGTAAAGAACGAGGAAGCAAAGGAGAGTGAAAACAGGAATGAGGTGAATGAGTTTCTCAGGCTTAGGACGCGACGTCAACGACGAGGTTGGAGTCAACGACGAAGGCGAAAACGACAATCGGCGAGGCTTGATGTCTTTGCGGTCATCGTCGTCGATGATTACTTGGCGTTTTTGATCTTTGGAGGTGGAACTCTCTTCTCCACCATGGATGCGGAGCTTGGAGCTGGGCGAGCCTAAGGATTGTCTCTGCATGTTCTGGAGAGGGAGGCCAAGAGAGACAAAGGTTGGTTAGTGAAAATGAGGCTTAGTTGTGCTTTGAGTATTTCTTTAAGATATAGGGCTAACTTGTTTTTTTCCGTCGTTGATTTTAATTTAGGTTTTCATCGGTCGTCGTTGTTTTGTAGGCATTAAATAATCCAATAAAGAATTTTAATTATAGTTTTGATTTATCTTTTTCAAAGGGAAAGAAAAAGATATTGATTTGAGCGCTCCTCGTTGTGTTGTGGGGCGCTTTTTTGCTTTTTTAAGGTACGGTAAAATCACTTATTTGAGTGCTAGTGGACCTCAGTTCTTAAAAATTGAGTACAAAAGTATTACGAGTGATCTTCACTCTTGTTATTTCGATTAAAATAATAAAAAGTTTTTAAATTTTATATAAATTTTTAATTTTTAATTTGTATTGCAATATTTTTTTTACATTGAATTTGTAATTAATCAGTCATTAACTTTCATTTATATTCAAATGATTTTTAACATAAATTTATTTTATTTAAAATATTCTTTAAATATAAATAAAAATAATTAATTTTAATATGATAACAATATATATTTAATTACAAATAAGATAATTTATAGTTTATTAATATTTTATTTTTCCTTTAATAAAATTGACGAGGGATCTTTAAGTTTTTCATTGTTATTGAGTTAAATTCACGCAAACCCAAGTTGATTTGGGGCAGTAGCTAGTCAACAATTCAAAGGCTTACTTATATGGTAAGAGAATTCTTTTTATTCGCTCTTTACTTATTTAATAGTAGTTATTATTATTATTATTTTTGAAGAAATCACTCTTTAAAAATATTTTTGTTCCATTACATTTGTCCCGGTTAATAATAATTTGTTCGTTTAAATATAATATTTTTATTTATTAAATAATTGACTTATCTATTAAGTAATTAATTTATCCAATAAAAATATATCTAAAATACCAATATTTGTGATAAAATTAATTTAATTATGGGACAGGTAACATAATTCTGAAAATTAATATAAAAATAAGGCTACTAAAATAGTGTAAATACAATTTTACTTGAACATGGTAAGAAAATAAATAAATAAAGAAGATGAAATATGGAATATGAAAAATCACGGTCAATCCATAATTAACAGAAAAGATTGAGCAAATCAAGGAAATAATAAATTGAGGTTCATTCATTAGAAAATATAATATGTAATGATAATTGATTTAGTGGAGAAAATCATGCCTGGAATTCTTCCTTTTACTGATTTATTTACAAAAATTGGACCAAATTCATAACTGATGAGATTTTAATTTAAAATATAAAGATTTTTAAATTTAAGATCTAAAGCTTTTTAAGATGTATTTTTCTTATCGATTTAATTAATTAATTAATTAATCTAATCCGATTTTTTTAAAACTACCAATTATACAAACAGTAACACATTGTAATTCTCGAAAAGACATTCAAATTTTGTGTAAAATGTGTAACTCAATTGCATATCTTCGAAAAGTTTGAGGACCTTATTATGTAAGTATTCCACATTTTTTTTTCTTAATTTCACCGGAATATCAAAATTTAAGTAGCGACCACAAATATTGCATTATCTTATATAGTAAAAGAAATTTGCAGCATCTTTATGGTAAAAAAACACGCGTCAGTAATTAATATTGGACTATTGAGATTTTTATCAGTAATTAATATTGGAATACTGAGATTTTTATGGTCAAATTTACATTAAAAAATCTAGCATCATCTATAATATATGAAAATTTTTAATCTATCTATACCTATAATATCCGTAAATTCTAATTCCATCAAAAGGCAATCACTAACATATTTTTTTTACTATAAATATTTATAAGATTTGTTCCATTTATAAATAAAAATTTTAATTGCATTGAAAATGAATTTCCTTAAAAATGGTTTCCTTATTAACATAATATTAAAATTTTAAATTATTTGCTTTTATATAATTATTACTTTAAAATAAAAATTCAAATATTTAGATGACAAGAAATACTAATTTCTTATAAAAGATAAAATTAAGACATCAAAGCTTAGTAGCATAAACTTAAAATTGGGTCTGAATGTTAAAGTTCGGCCCAATAATTCCCATTGGAAACTTTGGCTCTACTGTTTTACAATATTAATCAATTATAGGATAATGAATAAAAGCCCAAAGAACCTATATTTGGGCCTCAAATGTTAATCCATGTTGAAGTTCAGTAAACAGTGGGGATATAATGTGGAGAGATGTCAACTCAACGGCTGAGATAGGTGTTGGGCGTTTTGGTGATTTTGAGAAGAAAACGCCAACAGAGGGAGATTGAAAATTCTGGCGGCTCCCAGGAACGGAACGAATCAGAAACTATTTGATTTTCTACTTTGCTGGAAAAGAAAAGAAATGAAAGGAAAAGGAAAACTAAGCCATTAAGAAAACCAAAACAAAGATTTATAAGGAAGAAAGATTTTGATGGTAGAAAAGAAGGAAGTTGGAGAGCAAGAGAGCGGGAAAAATGGTGCTTTGGGAGATCACATTGGGGACGGCTTATTTCTTGGGGCTTAAACGAACTTACAGGCTTGCTTTGAAGATTCAGCGATGTATTATTAGCCCTAACCGTCCTAGGATCCGACAATTTGTTCAGAGGTAAATGATTCTTCGCTTTCTCTCTTTGTTTTAGTAACTGTTTTTTTAATGCTTTATTTCTTTTGATTCTTGATCGGTTTCATTAAGGGGTTTGGCTGCTTTGGATCATTTTTTTGTTGGTTGATTTAGTATCACTATGGAGATTATATTCTGAAAACTATTTAGCGGCAGTAGTACTATCTATCAATGGGCTTCAGGTATTGAAACGAATTTATGAGAATGAATCTGTATTAGATTGCGATACAATACCTTGATGAATATTTAATATCAGTGTTTTCTTTGCTGGATGTTTGTTTTGGAGTTGTTTGATGATTGGCTTGTAGGGGCTAAGATTACTTTCATCTCTTCAAAATGAAATCGGAAAATTAGTGTCTCAAGCTTCAACATGTGAAAAATGGGGAAAAAATCAGCCTTTTATAACGATTTTTCAAAAAGTTGCATCGCGTTAACGTCTGTGACATTATCAAATACCATGAAACACTATCAAAATCACATCTCGACAACCACAATGCGTTGCATAATGCTTATAGCACTAGGAACCACAACACTGCAATCATGTATTCGACAAATTTTTACATCGCAATTTAGATCTATTTGATGGTCTCGTTCTTGACAACAATACCCAGCTCGATAGAGCCATGAAGAAAAGCCTTTTTCAAAACAACAAAAAATACCCAGTTTTTTGTTCTCTTTTGTTGGACAAGAACAGCGAAAAAAAAATAAAGAAAACAATCCATTGGATATGACAGTCTGGTCACTTCAATCAACCCCTAAATATCCACCATGTTGTTTAGTTTCATTTTTTTTTCCCCTAAGACTCTCAAGTTTCCTGCAAACAAAGCATGATTTTGTTCCCTATTTTGAAAACAGGGCAGTGTTTATGCATATATTATCCTTCAAATCTTGCAATCTTTCATGTTTCTTTTTGTGATTTCAATTAGGTGCTTGCATGTTTATTAAAAATGTCTACAAAATAATTCATGTTTAGTTAAACGTGTTGATTGAGATCTATACATGCCACGCAGAAGGTGTTATCATGAAAAATTATCTAAATCAATTAATGATTTTGTTCTTTAGCTAATAAAGTGCAGGATGACTGTATGAAGTTCCGTGGGTTTCTTTACTGTGCTATTTAAATGTACCCCAAGCGCACTGCTAAGAGCTAGAAATGTGGGAGAAGCACATGAACGAACTCTTATAATCCATGCTTTATTCCTAAGGGTTTCATCAATTTGCAGTAACTTTAATTTTATGATCCTGTGGCTCCCTCATGTATGCATATGAATAATGTGTTTCATGTATAGAGAAGAGAATAATCCTGAATGTCAAATGTTTGAGACTATTGTGATTACAAGGACTTGAAATGGCTATTTTGTCTTTTCTAAATTGGAATCTGTTTATCACTTCTGTTACCAGACGAACACGTGCTGTATTTGATGTAGCACTCATGGTTCACCAGAATATACAGCAGAGAGACTTAGAAGTTGGTCGGAAACTTGGTAACTGGATTTTCCGCTGGCTTGACAAAATGAAACCTTCTGCTCAGATCCGAGCTCCAAGCCACCAGAAACCCCACCATGATGCTGGCAATGCAAACATGAACATTCCAAAGCAAATGACAAACTCATCCTCATTGAAAACTCCTAGAAGCTTGCAGACACCTCGAAATGGTGAAGCTGATAGACGTCTTCTTAGCTCATCAACATATATGTGGCCTAAATCCCTCCCTACAATTGCAATGATGATGCTGCCACCAAGGGCTGCTGGAAACATGACTCAATACAGGCATTTGAGCATCAAGGGACCTGACAAACTGAGGTTGAACTACACAAGAGGCGAGGAAGTTATTAGAAAGGATATAATGCAATGGATGCTGCAGAAGTGATGGTGAAAACTTTTTTTCTGTTTGCATTTTTGGACTTTGAAAACTCTGAGACTGTTATGGAAGGCCTGTGTTTGGTGCTGTGAAACTGTTATTTTGAAAGGATGCATTGCTTTTGGATGCTGCAAAGTCTTCTGAAGGCTTTTTTCATGGGATAATAAATTTTCCTTATCATCTGCTTCGTGTAGGTTCTTGAATCTATATTCTCCTGCATTTCGGTTGCTTGGTGAACACAAGATTATTTGATTGTTTAACACAACGTTTTGGCATTGTCGTTGTGTTATACAAAATCTGTGAATCATATGGTGCCATTGCCATGAGTCAAAAGCGGAGTTAAAAGGAAAAGTTCCTTGGAAAAAAATTTGTCAGAACCTTGAACTTTGTTCAACTTTTGCATTCTCTATATTTGATTATGATAGCTCAACTCCAACCATTTGATGCGATGTTATTTCGTCGTTTTAACAATCTTGTCTAAAAGGAGTTTCAATTCGATCCAGTTGATTCCAGTTACATTACATTAAAAAAAAATCGAATAGAGACTGGGGTCATGATTGTTCTTCTATTGAGCAAACTTTGAAACAATAAGAGCTTAAAATCAAAATTTTCAAAGAATACAGGGACTATATTCGAATTTTAGGGCCAAATAAAGGGCGGAGTCCTCCGATTACTCAAATAAATTTAAGAAGCCCCCAAATCAATCTGCTATCACATAAAATCTTCCTCCAAAACAATCGACCTTCGTTCTTTCCATTCTCTTTCTCACCGTCTGCAGCAGAACTCTTGCAATCCAAGCTAGCAATTAGCAATTTCTGCTCTTGTAAAGGTACTTTCACCGATTATTTTGGGAATTTAATTTCTTGTTTTTCCTCTTAATTTCTGCACTATAACATCTTTGAAGCTTCATGGGATGCGATCTTGCGATCCAATTCCGAAAAATTAGGTAGTGAATTCTGGAAACATAGATACTGATTACATTCTCATAATCATTGGTTTTTGATATCATCAGAGAATGGAATTAGCGGATCGAGCAGTTGGGTTCCTATTATCTTTTATCAGCATATCCATTTTCACATATTATACGTTTTGGGTCATCATCCTGGTCAGTATCTGTTGTTATACTAGTACTTCATTTTCAATTTAATTGAATAGTAACCCTGTTTATGAACTTTGATTGATTATGATTTCTGAATTCAAATTATTTGGTCTTGTTTTTCAGCCATTTGTGGACAGTGATAACTTTATCCACAACTACTTCCTACCCCAGGAATATGCCATATTGATTCCTGTGTATACTGGTGTGGTGCTTCTTTGCCTCCTCTGCATATTTATTGGCTTCGTGCTGCGCAAATCCAAGACGAAGAAGGCTTGAAGCTTGATGCTACTTTACCATCTCTTCTTACAACATACCATGGGTATAGCTTTCCTTGTTTTTTCCATACAATTTCGCTTGGAATTTAAGTTGAGTTGGGAATTGTGTTCAAGCTATCATAATTTGTTAAGATTGTTGCACTTTTAGGACTAGTGTCTTTGTTTTTCTGTCTAATATATAACTTCTACAGAGAACTCTGTGTATTTTCTCTCTCCGAAATAGCTAAAGGATTTTCTGTTTTTCAAAACTCGTATTTCATTCTGTGGAAAAATTTCATTCAAACCCTGCCCAGTTTATTGGTGTTTTAGTATGTTTGTTAAATGTCAAATTAAATAGATTTTCATTAGAAGTTTGGGGGGCAAAAGAATACAAGAAGACATGGTGATCTTCTGTCTTTCTCAATGATTAAGTTAAGTGTAAATCCACATGGAAAATTTTGAGTTTCATTGTATCGAACCCATTAGGCTTTTAGAGATCAGTACTCATTACTTAACACATAGACATGGGGCATTCGGTAGAGGGAAAACAAATGCGTTCTTGTGAAACACTTAACACAACTTCTTTTCTGACATCAACGCTTTAAAATTTCTGTTCCCACTCATGGGTTTTGGTTCTTTCGGTGGTGCTGCTAATTTCTTATCCCAGTCTATGTTATTTAGATTCTGGATGAATGTAAGATGAGTTATATATTTGATACGAGTATATTTAGTATATATATATATATATATATATATAGAATTTGACACGAATATGTCTAGTTTTTTTTTGGAAAGTTTCGGATATGGTTATGGATACTTTGAAAATGACGAGTTGAGTTACTTTGAGCTCCGATAACTACTTTTATTATTATGGGCTAAATCCCCTTTTTTGGTAGTGATTAATATGAAGTTACAAGCCAGACTACCACATCACAAATAATGCAGCAACATATACTTACATGCAACAGGGGGAACATTGCCAGTAGCAAATCCAGCCAGATTAACAATCTTACAAAATAAACTGGCTGTACGATCTAAACCAAAGGATGGTCCAACATTGTAGGAAAACAACAATAATTCTGGCACAACTGCAAAAGAATGATCACCTAAACAATTTTGATTTTCACTAGGAATGCTGCAAAATCAAATTCTTGCATGTGGGATGCCTCACTCTTAACTGTTGGAATGCATCGGCAATTGGAATAATAAATCTGAATCTATGTTCTATTGAAATTAATGATTTGTCTGATTCAAATTACATGCTTAAAAAGAATACTCCAGGAAGGCTGACGCTACTATGCTGCTAAACCTTCTAATCAAAGTAAAAGCATGTGGATAGTTTCAATTATGAAAGGCATAGACACCAAGAGGATCAATAGGAAAATTCAGAACTTGGGAATAGAAATTACAAAAACAGCCACTTATTGAAAGTAAAATTAATACTTCCTCTGGTTTTCATCTAATTTCATGAATAAGAAACTTGTTGGACCTTTGCAAAACCAAAATCTAATCACGTATTATAAGAAATAACCCTGTAATTAACACCAAAAATGTTGAACATTGTTCCACTATTAACTGCAAACAAACAAAAACCCAATCACAAATAAAGCTCAGCATACCACAAAGCTCATTTCAATCAATTCAAGCCCAAGAATTATCAAAAGCAGCGGAAGTAATCGCCTGTGAGAACTCCTCAAAACTGATCCTCCCGTCCCCATCCGTATCGGCCTCCTTGATCATCCCCGTCAACTCCTCTACAGTCAGTGCATGTCCAAGTTTCGCCATTGAATGTGCTAACTCAGCAGCAGTTATAAAACCATTACCATCCCTATCAAACATCTTAAACAGCTGCTTCAGTTGCTCCTCGCTGTAGGGTGATTTCTCCGACAGCAGCTCTGGAGCCACCATAGCCACAAACTCCGAGAACTCCACCAGCCCATTGTTGTTCGTATCAGCCTTTTGTATCAGGGCTTCCACCTGGTCAGAGGTCGGTTTTAGCCCCAAGGACCGCAAAAGCGAACCAAGTTCCAGCTGTGTTAAGCTACCATCGTTGTTCCGATCAAAAGAACGAAAGATTTCTCGAAGTTCAGCGATTTGCTCATCATTAAGCTTCGCTGGTTGCTTGTCGCTCATCTTCATAACAAACCTCAAATCTTTATATGACCTCTCTATATATACCCTAAACTTTAATGCTTCCTGCAAAAATTCTCAAACCAAAGACAAAAAAAGTCAACAAAAAGAAAAAGAAAAGGAATAACCTTAGCAAACTAACTCCAAAAGAAAATTCTTGGACTTCGCCATCACTTGCATAAATGATCTCTCAAAAACACGATGATTAATCAACTTCTGGATTGATTTTGTTTGTTTTGTTTTGAGATATGCTTACTTTTTTCGGTGCCCAAAAGTTGTCTTGTAGGATCCAAGATTGCCATGAAAATCGTTCTTAATTTTCCTCCATTGTTCATGGATCTTTCCTGTTTACTAGCGACGACCCAAATATCGGATCACACTGAACTATCAGAAAATGAATGCAAAAAAAAAAAAAAAAGTGGCTTTGCAAGGAAGATTCAAAGGGAAGGTGACGTTTTCCCCCTTTCCTTTTTTAAAATTTTCAAGAAGAATTAGAATACACATACTTAATCAGAAGAGATGAATAGTCAACATCATGAAAACCAAAAAAAATAATGAGAAATGAATAATTGAAATCCTAATGCCCTCGTTTTTCCTCTCTCTCAAATTCAATAATATTCATTCTTTCATTTTTTTTTTTTAATTTTCACGAAAAATTTCCAAGAGGGAAAAAAAAAAAACTTGAAAAGTGGGGTCAATGCCGTGATTGGTGCACGTCTTTCTTGCACGCTGGCTGGCTGGCTAGACCCTGTCTACCGCTACCCCAAACCAAGGGAGGTTTTCTCTAAACTTGGTTTCTTAATTAATTAGTGGACCTCCACTAATCAAATTACGACACCTCATGATCGAAAGGTTAAAAAAGTATACAATTGGACTTTCTTGTGTTAGGTGTTCTTCGTTTGGTGACATGGCGTGGGCATTGATTACGGACAAAACTCAATCGATGATTAGTTGTTGGGTGAATTTTTTAAGGACGGTGGGATTCTCGTATTTTGCCTTAAAAACTTATTATTATTATTTATTTGAAATTGTCAAAAGTGATTTTTAAACATTAAAATTCAAATTAAGAGTACAATCTTCTATTAACAAATTATTAACATTTCCTTCAATTATATAATTTAACTTCTTGTGTTATATATATATATATATGCTTATATACTTATATTACAAAACGTATTAATAATAGTACTTATAAATCAATAATTACTTTATTATTAAAAAAAACTTCAATCTAATTCCCAAACAAATGCAGGACATTAGACTTTGACACCTTCACTAGGTGAAAGAAAAAAAAAAGTGAAAACAAATATAAAAAGAAATAAGTCATTATAATCTAATTTATTTTTTAAATAATTTTATTAATTAAATTAATATTATTTAAATTAATAATATTAAACTTAATCAATTAATTTGTTAATAATATAAATATCTTTTAAATTTTATTATTTCATTGTACTTTTTAATATTTCAAATCACTGCGATTTTTATTTTACGGCAACAGCTAACGCTCGAAACAGTACTTTTTAAAGTTTGAAGTAGTGATTAGGTTGAGATCCTAAAATAGTCAAATCCCAACTTGCCAGTCAGTTTAAAGGCCAATATTAATCCAGTGTTAATTAAAATAGAAGGTTTGAATAATAGATTGGTCTTGGCCCAATGGACTAAGAAAATTGTAACAAACTTTTCTTTTCCTAATTAATAGGCCTATGTCTGACCTTCATGGGCTGGCAAGTACACTGCATGTTGAGTAATGACTGTGGATATTTGAATAAATAAGGGTGAAATGCAATTTGGGTCAAAAATCCTGTACCAAAAAATAAATGTTGAGGTGGGCAGAGCCACTGGCACTGCTATTCAATGTTGCTAGCCTAGGCAGGTGTTATGTTCAAATAAGGTGGGTGGGAAGCAAGCGACTCTGGGAAGGTCAGGGATGCAACCAGTCAAAGTCAGCAGAGCAGCCCATCAAATTAATGGCGACAGTTGTGGCCTATTTCAACACCCACAGGTGGCACTTGGACAATATGTGTATGTTAAATGCTGCCTTTGTTATTATTATTGAATAAAGAAAAGAAGGAAAGGCTTTATAACTTTTTCTTAAACATCAATAAAGAATAAAAGATATATAATATAAAAACATAGTAACTAGTAATTTAAACTGGGCAATGTAATTTAACTTGAACATAGATATTAAAGAAATCTGTCTTTATGTAAACTAAAAACAGGGTAGGAACATGGGTTGTGAATTGGAGTAATGTACCTAATTATGTAGAAAATTTGTACCAACTTTCTCCCCAACAGGGTATCTATCTATCTAATTCAAAGACAGCATGATCGATGTTGGATTTCTGGTAATTGTAGGAAGCTATAAAGTATATAGTAATTAATCAGGCAGGTAGGGTTTATAATGTACTGTCTACTTGACAAAATTTTTGTCTCAAAAGCTCTACATTTATTTCTCATTCTTCAGATATCAATGCCACATTAATATCCTGGATTTAATAATCTTCTCCTGCCCTTCCGTTACAGCTTTCATAACACAACATACCCGGCAAGCAAACCGATAGCACATCGTCAAATATGGTGTCAATTGTCCACAGTTTAAATTTTACTATTTTTAAAAAAATTTAAATTTTCAAAGAATAAGTTCTAATCTTTCAAATAAAAGTTTTAAAAAATATATTAATACAACTAGAATTATTTATTTTTTTGAAATTATTTTGCAATTAATATATTGTTTTTATTAAATTTTAATAATAAATAATACGTTAATTATATACTTTTTTATGTATATTACCTAATAACACTAAGTAAGATTTTCCTAACATATATATCATGAACATTGTAATCGATGAAGGGGATGATTCATTTGCTCGACTTTAATTCAAAAGGAAAAGAAAAGAAAAGAAGAGAAAGGAGAGTGGTCCTTGTGATTACAGACACAGCCTTGTCCTGGATTTTAGTAGAAATGAAGTCAAAAGACCCAAAATCCTAACCCGCTCCCCTCCTCCCCAACCCCCCCCCCCCCCCCCAAATTTACATCTACGCAGACATACCAGCTGGTATTCTTTTTGGGACCCATATTGCACCAAAATGGACGGCTCTGATCCATTGACACCTTTGACAATTCCCAACTCCATTTTGATGGACCCCAGAATCCCTAGTGGACGGGTTTGATCGTTTGACAACTTTTGACATTTCCTTCCACAACTATGTTTTTTTTATTTGACCCTTTCCTTCTGTTCCATCACGGTGAAATTTAATTTAATCAAACTAAGAAAAGTAACGCACGCGCGCGAAACACAAAGAGAGCGTGAAAAAATAAAATATGGAATCAAAATCAGCTGGGAATTAACCTTCACGATTTCGGAATGCGCGTGTGTTAACGAAGAAACAAATTTAAAAATGGTTTGACTTATGGCTTTTTTCTTGCATTGGGAAACGCATTGCTTGGAAGAAAGAAAGGATTATGATCCCTTACTACAAAACTGCCGCTTTGTAAGGGAAAAAAAAAAAAAACATTGAGTAAACAGGAATAAGTGGCGTTGATCGGTTTCAATCGAACGCAGTAGTTAAAGTCTGCGTGGATCCGTTTACCACGTACGCTAATTTACTCCCATAAATTTATTACAAGAAGAAATAGGCAGAGACAGGAGCAGACTTGAGAGTGTCTGTTTTTAGGTTTAGAAATCAGATCAAAAACAAAGAAAAAAAAAAAAAAAGAGAGATTTGTTTGTTTGTTTTTTTCTCTCTTTCTCTGCAAAGAAAGCACCGACAACATTGATGGTGGTATTTACTCCTACAGTTTTAATATAAACTTCAATATTTTTTCTCTTTGTTGTGCTGGATTTTCTTTCTTTCGCAACTGGTTTTTTTTATGGTATTGTCAAAAAGACCTTCAATCTTTATACCTCACTTTCGGTTTTTTTTTTCCTTTTTCTTTTGAGGTGGTGGCTTTGAAGTTGAAGCTGTTGTCTTTTTCTCTTTGAAAGGAAAAAGAAAGATTAAATCATTCCTTTTCAAATCGTGTTCTTTTCTTTGTTTGATCACACCACAGGCTACCGCTTCTCAAGGCCTTTTTTTTTTTCTTAAATGCATATATTTATTGTTGCTATGATACTGCTTCAAGATATCTTGAAATTTGATTGTTAAAGTTGCACCGTTTATTGTGATGATTAAAGCGGGAGTGTTTCAAGTGAAGCCAGGAAGAAGATATTAATCTTGGAAAAGGGACTGACGGAAAAATTAAAAAATGTACGGAGATTGTCAAGTCATTTCATCAATGGGAGGGAATTTGGTATCTTCAGAAACCCTTTTTTCATCATCCATTCAAAACCCTGATTTCAACTTCTTTCCTTTCCAAACTTTATCAGCTCCCATGATTCCTGTAAGTAATTTAAATTAATCAAACAACACTCATCTTCATTTCCTTCATTTTTCTTTAAGTTCTAATCTTTTTTTTCCTTCGTGTGGACTATATAGAAAGAAGAAAACGGGCAATTGCTGAGAGGGAAAGGGGAGATGGACACTGGGTCGGGGAGCGAGCAAGCAGAAGAGAAATCAGTTAATGAACAAGGGAGTACTGAGCAGCCCTCCAAGAAGAAACGTTACCATCGACACACTGCTCGCCAGATCCAAGAACTGGAAGCGTACTTCTCCATATTTTACTATCTTTTTTTCTTCATCTCAAATATTTTCTGATCATTCTTTTCTACCGAAAGAGATTAAGCGGAAAAATATTTTACTATAACCCAAATGATATGCAAAAAAAAAAAAAAAAAAAAAAGAGCCATTAAACATCCATGTTTGATAATCAAATTTATCTCTTTCTTGTCTCATAACAGCTTATTATTGCAGTGTTTTCAAGGCATGTCCACATCCTGATGATAAGCAAAGGATGAAATTAAGCCAGGAGCTTGGCCTTAAGCCTCGCCAAGTCAAGTTTTGGTTCCAAAACCGCCGTACTCAGATGAAGGTGAACAAACTTATTAGCATCTTTCTCTCTCCCTCTCTCTCTGAGCTTGCCTTATCATCCCAACCCTAAAATGTATCTTTGTACCCAAACTCCTACTAAAAACCCTTTGAAAGCTTTATCACAAGGCCAAAACACGAATATCAAGAAAACGCGTTGATTACTTAAAACCATTTAAAACCCTAGACGGCTGAACCTGGGTACATGGGTTATATCCATCATCATTGCATAGTAGCAGCAGAAGAGAAAGATCTTATTTATTTGGAGGCCACTGCACGTAGTCTTATATTTGCAATTAGTCTCGATTCATAAATGTGGACTGGGTTGAGCATTAAACTCCTTTACCTGCTCATCTGCTTCCAAAGGGTTCGCATAGTTAATGAAAACAATTTGCTCATTTACTCCGTTAAGGATATTGTTTGCGACATATAATCCCTTATTTCTTTTCTTTGTAATTTGTTAGGCTCAACAAGATCGATCTGATAATGCGATTCTTAGAGCTGAGAATGAGTCTCTCAAGAATGAGTTTTACCGGCTTCAAGCGGAACTCAGCAAACTAGTTTGTCCAAATTGTGGTGGTCCACCTGTGCCTGGAGGGATTTCCTTTGAAGAGCTTCGGATACAGAATGCACGACTTAGAGAAGAGGTTATTCCATAATTAGTCAATAGCATGGACATGAACTAAATAAAATTTCCTTTATTAAGTAACTAGAAACACAATATATATTCTACATTTCCAAACGACTATGATCATACGAAATTGCCAATGTGCTTTATATAATACTAGCAATTTTGTACAATGTTGTGGGATCCTTTTTTCTCCAATGTGAACAACAGGAAATGATAATTTGCAGCTGGAAAATGAGTAAATTTATATGATAGTGTTGAGAACTTTATATAATCTTGACAGTGGTGAAGTTTTTTTTCTTTTTTACAGCTGGAACGTGTTAGAGCTATTACGTCGAGATATACTGGAAGGCCAATCCAAACAATGGGTGCACCTGATGCAATGATGCAACCTTCATTGGATTTGGACATGAACATATACCCAAGGCATTTCACCGAGCCTATGGCTTCTTGTGTAGAGATGATGCCTGTGCCTTTGTTACCAGAAACAGCTTCCTTCCCCGACAACAGTAATCCAGTTCTATTGGAAGAGGAAAAAACTGTTGCAATGGAGCTTGCTATGTCTTCCATCGATGAACTTGTGAAGATGTGCCAAACAAATGAGCCTCTTTGGATCCGAAACAATGAAAATGGGAAGGAATTACTTAATCTTGAAGAACATGCCAGGATGTTTCATTGGCCGTTAAATCTCAAGCAGCGCTCAACTGAGTTCAGGACTGAAGCTAGCCGCGATAGTGCAGTGGTTATAATGAATAGCGTCACTTTGGTAGACGCATTCCTTGATGGTGTAAGCATCCTTTCCTTGAATTTTCTTGTATATACAATTATCTGAATGTTTGAAGTACTACTGACCTTATTATCATGTTGTGATTTTCGGATACTTAATATTTTATATGAAAATTGTAGTTAATGGCATAAATATCTTTTTTAAATGTTGTTTCCGATTGCAGACCAAATGGGCTGAACTGTTTCCCTCTATCGTTGCTAGAGCAAAAACTATTCAAGTTATATCACAAGGTGTTTCAGGAATAAATGGATCCCTTCAGCTGGTATAGGCACACCCTGGAATGCCACACTATTTTCTGTCAAATGCTCAATACTGTTTTATAGTATATTCTTAAAAACTAGTCCTCTGATCAATTGATTTCAGTTTTTGTTCGTTTGAGCAGATGTATGCAGAATTGCAAGTTCTGTCTCCATTGGTGCCAGCTCGGGAAGCTTATTTTCTTCGTTATTGCCAACAACAAAGTCTAGACGATGGAACTTACTGGGCAATTGTCGATTTCCCTCTAGATGGCTTTCATAACAACTTTCAGTTATCCTTCCCCCTATACAGGAGAAGGCCCTCTGGCTGTTTGATTCAAGACATGCCTAATGGGTATTCGAGGGTATGTGCAAAATAACTTTGTATATTGTACACAAATGTTTCTCATTGAAATTATGCATCATTTTATGTCCATGGAGATTTAGCACTATTAGTGCTGAAAATTTTAAATGTGGGAGCTGTACTTTTGCATGCAGGTTAAATGGGTTGAGCATGCAGAGGTAGATGAGAAACCAGTCCATCAGATATTTAGCCACTTTGTTTACAATGGGATGGCATTTGGAGCACATCGTTGGTTAGCTGTTTTAGAGAGACAATGTGAAAGGATTGCTAGCCTCATGGCCAGAAATATCACTGACTTAGGAGGTTCCCAAAATTCTCCTCTTGGTTCTTGGCCTGCAACCAAAACCTACTTTTTTTATGAATCGGTTTTCAATTTTAAATTAATGGAATATTTTCATCTGTTTCATTTTCAGTGATACCTTCTCCGGAAGCAAGGAAGAATTTAATGAGACTTGCTCAAAGAATGATAAGAACTTTCTGTGTGAACGTCAGCACGTCCGGTGGTCAGTTGTGGACAGCTTTGCCAGATTCGTCTGATGATAGTGTTAGAATCACAACAAGGAAAGTCACAGAACCTGGCCAACCTAATGGGCTGATTCTTTGTGCTGTATCTACTACTTGGCTGCCATATTCTCACCACCAAGTCTTTGATCTTTTAAGGGATGACCGTCGCAGATCTCAGGTTCCATTCAGCTTCAATTAAAATCTAATTTTGATGTTCTTTTTCCCAAATTGCAACATTGCTATGCTGATTGCTTAATATTAATTTACTTTTATGCAGCTGGAAGTTCTTTCAAATGGGAATGCCTTAGATGAGGTGGCTCACATTGCTAATGGCGCCCATCCTGGAAACTGCATTTCACTTCTTCGAATCAATGTAAGAATTTCCCTGTTGGCTAAATTAAAAGTCGAATTTCTATATATTTTCCCCATTCTTTCTTCTTGTTATACTATGGCATAGACATGAAATTACACCCTAGGTTAACTTTTAACCATAGGTGGCAAGCAACTCCTCACAGCATGTAGAGCTAATGCTGCAAGAGAGCTGCACAGATCGATCTGGTAGCCTTGTTGTTTACTCCACCGTTGATATTGATTCTGTCCAGCTAGCAATGAGCGGCAAGGACCCATCCTGCATCCCACTACTTCCCTTAGGCTTTTTCGTAACCCCAATGGAACTCGTCAGAGATGCTGGTGATGAAGGCAGACCAGTCCCAGAATCTGAAGAGGAAAATGGACACATTTCGGGCTGTTTAGTCACGGTCGGGCTTCAAATTCTTGCCAGCACAATTCCATCAGCAAAGATCAATCTCTCAAGCATTGCCGCCATCAACAACCATTTAAGCACCACAATTAACCAAATCAGTGCTGCCCTCAGTAGCAGTATTAGTACCCCTAGCTGCCCCAATAATGGAAATGGTGCAGGCTCTAGCAATAAGCCTGCAGCTACACCAGAAAAATAGGTCAGGGCTCTTCGTGAATTACCCATAACATCCCCATTGTATGGATCTGAAGATGGGAAGAGGGGGCATATTGTCAAATCAGTGTCATGAAGTTGTAGCATGTTAACGTGGTAAATAGGAGTCGTTTTGCAAGGGAGGGGGTACGTAGTTTATTAATTAGGCAATGAAAAATTGCAGGAACTAGGACGTGTAACACTAGGCTATGGAAATTGTCTATGTAATAGCTAGAGGGAGTCAAGAGCGCACCAGTTGTGGCCCTTGCTTTCTGTTAAGGCCTGAAAGATGAGACCTCACCAGTCAGCAAGGGTGGTGGTTCGGGTATTGACTTCTGCTTTATTGGGTTTTTATTTTTATTTTTTTTTGCTTTTCTGGATTTAATGCCTACTATCTCAGTGTCACGTCGTTCAATTCAAGTTGATTAGCTGTTTGCTTCCAACATTTTTTGAAGTATTATAGCCATAATATTGTATTAGATTTAGTAGTTGATAATTTTATTCAATTTTTTTGATAAGCGAAGTTGTCAATGATCATTGAATTAAAAATTCAATACTCAAACCACATCATTGTTGATAATTTTGCCCATTAATTTCAAAGTGTTGGATAAAGAAAATATTATTAATTTATTAATTATAAACATGTTTTTAAAACACTTACGAATAATATCCATATATTATATTCACAAGTTCAAGAGCTTTTAAATTTTCCTTTTATTAATAACATTAAATTTCTTTACGCCTATCCTTTTATCATAAATAATTAAACAAACAAACAGTATTTTCCATAAACAGCAACGAGTAATTATCATAGAATTGCTGGAAATTGACGAGTAATTTGGTTCCATCTAAAAAATCAATTGTCCTTCAGTTTAATACCAACTCTTGCAAGATAAGTATTGTACGGTGAACCAGATTAGGGCCTAAACTCGAATTTGGAGTCGAGACCAAAGCTTGTTTTAAGCCCGTTTTAACTCCATCTTAACTTTTCATCTCATATTATTATTATTATTATTATTATTATTATCATCATCATCATCGACATTTTTCGGTGTAGAGATATTGATTTAATGCAACCTATGCCTCATTTTAAATGTTAAGTTCTCAAATTGTTAATATTTTTTTCTCAAATTATACTTAAAAAAATTTATCTTTTTTCAAAGAATGTTAGTCTTTTAATAAACACCAAAAGGCACCTTTTCTCTCATCCCAAATTTTCTGGATACTTTCGTATACTGTAAAAGGAAAAGGTTTCATTGGGTGATGGTTAAAAGGGTGTCAATTATACACTGAACTTGTATTGCCTCTCTAAATTTGGAATTTCGTTAAGTGACCTATAAATTTTTGAAGTTAAACCATGTCACTCAAATGTTTTATTTATTTATTTCAATTTTGAAGTTGATTATAGTATATGTCCCACTAACATGACCATTCCACAGAAAAAAAAAAAAAAAAAAAAAAAAAAAAAAAAAAAAAACATTGACAAGTTTGACAACTTTCCTCCAAATTTCTGTTGTTTCATTCAATGGAACTCTTTTGATAGACACAGAGAGAGGGCTCCATTTTCTTCTTTTGAGGCTCAAACTGCTGTCTAATCCTTTTAGAAAATGGACCCTAACAAAGATAAATTGGGAAAATGCAACATCATGATCTCTACGGTAAAGATTCTGTATATCTATGCAAAAGGAAAAAAAAGGGCCATCAAATCAAATCCATGTAAGTTTCCGTGCTTTGGACTCATTCATTCAAATACACATGAGAGGTTCAATTCAAATTAGTGTTTTTAAGTCTTGGTCTTTACCTAAAACCGTCACTGTCCATTTACTAGATCAAAGTTTAAAAGGATGAATCATCAATACTTCAATATGTGGATTTTTCCCCTTATTTGAAAAGAAAAGTTCTATATGTTTTTTTTTTCTTTCTTTGTTTGTACACAATGTGGATAGTTTTATGTAGCATCAAAGATCATAATCCTTGTTTTAGATGCAACTTAGTAAAATTAGCTGGCATTAGTCCTGGGCCATCCCGATTAGACCATCGAAAAAGTCCAATGGTCGCCTAGCAATCGACAAATTCTAGGGTATTAGTTTAGCAAATGGAATAGAAAATTCGCGAGCATGTTCCCTTTTTATTCCTAATATTAGTTCACGCTTAACTTGGTGAATGGTGACGTCGTAAATCCACCAAAAATTCGTGATTAATCTCATGAGTAAACCCAATCATACCGAACATCAGTCGACATTGAACAGTTTTGATTGCATTAGACACTAAAAATGAGAACGGGTTAAAAGAGCGAATAACTTACGATTTTTATTATATTAGATGAAGATAGTGTTATACCCAACAATTTTAAAAAATACTGAACACACTGAATAAGAAAATTATATAACATATAATAGTATTTTCCAATCAATACATGAAAAATATAAAAAATTCAAAATTTTTCTTTATTTAATACAACATTATTACTTTTTAGCTTAACACTTTATCAAAGTGTAAAAGGGCA
>JBBYHK010000022.1:12887806-12908084 GCA_038382065.1 Adansonia grandidieri | reverse complement strand
TGAATTCACAACATTTATGAATTAAATTAAATTAAATTAATTTATATAAATATAATTATTTGTATTTAATAAATAATGTGTGATAAATTTAAAATTTAAATTTTTACACATATATACCTTCCTTTATTTTTAAATTATACTTTTATTAATAAAAAAATTGCATTATGTTAAAAGCATGCATTAATTAGGGTTTAATATTGGAAATATTGAGATTTGTTGTTAAATCTGCGTAAAAAATTAACCATATCCATGACTTATATCCATATATATATATGCTATCCATATCTATAATGGATTATTTATCTACAGTTATGAGTATTTTTATTCTTTATATTTTTGGATTATTATTTTAATCTTTTATTATAAATATTAATCAGATTTATCTCATTGTAAATAAAAATTCTAATCACGTTAAATGATAATATAATATTTTTGTTATAACTTATGATATTTATCTATTACGTAAATAAGAATTTAATTGCATTTTTTTTTTTGTAATTCTCTTAGTATTAAATAATTTGCATTTCAAATTTTATATTTTAAAAATTATTTTTATTTTATATTTATATAAAATAAATAAAAAAAATTCACGTGCGCCATGATAAAATCAAGATGTAAAAGGCTGACAAGCTAAGCCAAGTAGCAAAAACTTTACATTGGGCCTGGATTTTCAAGTTCCTCCCAACAAATCTACTTTGAAACTTTGCCTATCCACTTTGACACTATCAAAACCCTTTCTAAAACACCTAAAATTGGGCCTAAAACGCTAAAGGTCAGTCCATAAATAATCCTCATTGGAAATTAGTAAACGGTGCAGATATAACAATCTAGAAAAATCTCAACGGCTGCGATCGGTGTTATGTGTTTCGGTGATGTTAGCACTTAGCTAGGACAATTAAGAAGAAACCGTCCTCAGAGGGAGATCGAAAATTCTGGCGGCTCCCAAGACCAGGAAAACGAATAACTTGATGGAAAAGAAAGAAATAAAAACTAGCCCATTAAATTTGAAAAATCCGAAAGAAATATTGTAAGGGAAAAAAAAAAAAAAAAAGATTGACGAGAAAGTGAAGACTTGAGGGAAAAATGGTGCTGTGGGAGATCACATTGGCAACGGCTTATTTCTTAGGGCTTAAACGAACTTACAGGCTTGCTTTGAAGATTCAGCGACGGATTATTAGCCCTAAGCATCCTAGAGTCCGACAATTTGTTCACAGGTAAAGAGATTTTGTCACTTTTTATCTTTGTTTTTACTAATTATTTTTTTAATCTATTGCTTTATATATTTCCGGTTTTGATTGATTTTGTATTTTATTAAGGGTTTCCTTTGGTTTGTCTTATTATTATTATTATTATTATTTTTTTGCTGATTAATATCGGTGTAGTTATTCTATTTTGAAAGATATTTAACCGTGAAATACCAGTAGTATTATTTGTCAATAGGCGCATGAGTTATTGACATGGATATATGAAATTGAATAGGTATTACGCTTATGATGGGGCACATAGAACAATGTTTCATTTTCAGAGGATTTAATCAATTCATGAAAAATTTCATCCTTAGTAATTAACTGCCTTCTTTCAATGTTTTCTCTATTGGATGTCTGTTTTCATACATGTTGGATGTTTGGGTTATAGGGTTTAAGATTACTTGCATCTCTTCCGAAAGAAGTTCAGAGAATTAAATTCTGCAGCCTGTGAGAACTGGTCATTGTGGTCAAATTAGGGCTTTTTCCCCCCTTTTTTTTTCACCTGTTTTTCATTGATGATACTTGCATTGCGCACAGAGTCCATGTTGGACATAGGCACAATTTGAAACTGTCATAGGACTGGGGGATGGTTTGCATTTCCCCTCTTATTTTCTGTATTTGATTCCTTGTTGCATTACAGTATGAATTTAGTTTGCAATATTTCTTATCAGTTAGATCTTAGAGGCATTCATGTTAAACTTTTACATAAATAGGCAAAGTCAGTTTACTGACTTGTATGTGCTATCAAAGCATTTTCTTCTAACCAGCTCATTGGTTCTGAGAAATGGTTTGAAATAATCATGTGAATACGATGTATTCTTAGTTCTACTCAGCAAAACTTTCCCCTGCGGACATGCCTATGGTTTTTAATTGAGCATATGAACGTGCCACTTGAAGCCACAATTACATAAAAATTTATATGTTGCCCGACTGTTATGACTGAATACTCAGTTGTTTTTTAGGGAAAAATAAAGATTTGTGCCCATGCATCTGTCTGAAAGAGTCCAATTTTTTTTTTTTTTTTTTTAAATCGGCTAAAGTATGCGAGGAAGAAGACTGTCCTCTCTGTACATCAATCAATTGCTTTTGCCTTTACAATTAGGTTCTTGTATGTTCATTAAAAATGTCTACAAAATATTTTATGTTTACCTAAATGTTTCGATTGAGATCTAATCATGGCAAGCAGTAAGTTATATCCTCTCTCTTTCTCTTTAGCGCAGTGTGTTATCATGAAAAATATCAGATATGAATCAGCAGTAAATCAATTAGTGAATTGATACGTTAGCAAACAAGGTGCAGGAACTCATTCTTGTAATCTATGCTTTTTTCCTAGAGTTTTATCAATGTTGCAGGAATTTTAATTTTGTGATCCCGTTGCTTCATGTTTTTATTAGTGGTGAGTTTCATGTCTATGGAAGAGCGCAATCCTGAATATCATCATTGCAAGGATTTGGACTTGGAAGACTTTCTTTTAACTTTTGTTTTCTTTCTTTTCTAAATTGGAATCTGTCATCTTTTCTGCCTTCAGGCGAACGCGTGCTGTATTTGATGTAGCACTCAAGGTTCACAAGAACATGCAGCAGAGAGACTTAGAAGTTGGTCGGAATCTTGGTAACTGGATCCTCCGATGGCTTGATAAAATGAAACCTTCAGCTCAGATCCGAGCTCCAACCCACCAGAAACCCCACCATTATGCTGCCAAAGCAAATATGAACATTCCAAAGCAAGTGACAAATTCATCCTCATTGAAAACTCCGCGAAGCATCCAGACACGACAAAAACATGAAGCTGATAGGCATCTTTTTAGCTCCTCAACAAATATGTGGCCTAAATCCTTTCCTCCAATTGTAATGATGATGCGGCCACCAAGTGCTGCTGGAAACATGACTCAATTCAGGCATTTGAGCGTTAATGGACCCGACGCATTGAGGCTAAACTACGCAAGAGGAGAGGGGGTTATTAGAAAGGATATAATGCAATGGATGTTGCGCAAGTGAAGGTGAAAAGCCGTTTTTGTCTGCCTTTGTGAAAACTTAAAACTATGAAACTTTTGTGGAAAGCGCTAAGTTGGGTGCGGCGAGACTGTTATTATACTGGGCACACTGATTTGGATGCTGCAAGATTTCTGAAGGCGTTTTGATTGGATAATAAATTTTCCTCACTGTCATTTCATCTGCTTTTTGTATATTCTCTCGGTGTGTCTATATTTTTCCAGCACTTCGTTGCTTGGGGGAACATAGATTATTTGATTGTCCAAGGCAACGTCCTGGTATTGTCTTTGCGTTGAACAGACAAAAATCTGGGAATCATATGTGCCACGGCGGCGCGTCTGATGCGTACGGAATTAAATGGCAAATCTCTTTGGACAAACTTTGTCAGACCTAGAATTGGATTTTAGTGGGCTACATTTTTCCGTCATCCAATAATTTCCCAAACTCCAATTCATCACTTAATCTTTGCGGTATTTAAAATTCTTGACTTCGTCGATGTCCATTTTTTCATCATTTTCTTTTGCCCATAATTAATAAAAAAAATTTAAAGAAATATATTATAAAAAACTTGATATAAATGTCTATTTTTTTTAAAAAAAATACCTAATTAAAAATGTATTTTTTAAAATATCCTTTATTCATATTTCATCCATTAAGGTAGTGATTGTGTTTAATTTAATATAAATAAACTAGTTTAAAAGGGGTTTGATCCAATTATACTTCATTATTATACCTACTATGTGTCCTTGATTGAATAAACTTTGAGACTATAGGTCTTGAAATTAATATTTTCAAAGACTTCAGGGACTAAATTCCAATTTGACCATATATGATTATTGATTCTATTAATTGAAAAAAATAATAGAACAAAGTCCTCCGATTAATCAAACAAATCTAGAAACCCCCCAAACTTTCTCAAGTTTCAACCCTTCCTCTGCATTTTCCCCAATCTCTCTGCCTCTGAAATAATCGACTTTCAATCTTCCCATTCTCTCTCACCGGAATTCTTGAATTCAAGCTAGCTCCTGCAAAGGTAGTTTCACTGATTCTTTCGAATCCTTTTCTTGAGTTTTCCTTTTTTTTTTTGCACTTTAAATCTTAGAAGCTTCATGAGATGGGATCCTTCGACCCAATTTGAAAACATAGATGCTGATTACATTCTCAAAATCATTGGTTTTATTATATAGAATGGAATTAGCGGATCGAGCAGTTGGGTTACTATTATCTTTTATCAGCGTCTCCATATTCACATATTATACGTTTTGGGTCATAATCCTGGTCAGTATCTGATTATTATATAATATTACTTCATATAATATTACTTCATTTTCTCAATCCAGTTGAGCAGTTGCCTCTTTATGAAGTTTGATTGATTTCTGTTTTCTGACTCTTGAAACTTTTTGGTCATGTGTTTCAGCCATTTGTGGACAGTGATAATTTTATCCACAACTATTTCCTACCCCAAGAATATGCCATACTGATTCCTGTGTGTGCTGGTGTTTTGCTTCTTTGCCTTCTCTGCATTTTTATTGGGCTCGTCATGCTCAAATCCAAGAAGAAGAAAGCTTGAAACCTGAAATGAAGGTTTACACTGCGTTCTGCCTAGGGTATAGCATTTCCTTGTGTTTTCCTATTCAATTCCGATAGAAATTTCAGTTTTGAGATGAGAATTGTGTTCAAGCAAACATCATCTTTTAACATTATTTTGGCTGCATGCTTGTAGCTTCTCACAATTTGTTAAGATTGTTTCGTTGCACTTCAGGTTCAGGACTACTAATATTTGTTGTTCTGTCTTAACATATACCTTCTATAATATTAATTAGTTTACTCGGTGTATTTTCTTTCTTTCTTAAACAGCTTTATGAACAATTTTTGGATTGTGTAAAGGCTTTCAGGTTTTCGTTTCTCATCATTCATTTTCTGGCAAAAACTCCGTTCGAACTCAGCCCAGTATAATGTTATGTTAGTGTCAAATTAATAGATTTTCATGAGAAGTTGAGGGCAAAAGAATACAAGAAGAGTTGTTGAGATCTTGATTTGCATTGTATTGAATCCATACCCCTTAGGCTTCGGGAGATCAGTATTCAGTACTCATTGCTTAAGGCTTAGACATGAGGAATGCTTAGGAAAAAATATACTCTTTCCTGACCTCAACTCTAACTGTTCTTTCTAATGAAAATTTATTCCTTTTATTGTGAAAAGGGGAATAATAACAATGCCATATTTCATTTCAGTTCTGATAAAATATTAATCAATAATTGGTTAATTCTTGGTGTGGCTTCTTCTTCATTTTGTGGTATTTGAAAATTGGGTTATCTTTTTCATTGGAGGGAAAGGACTGAAACTCATTATTGGCTACCTGAATATTTTTGTGCTCCAAAGAGTTGCTTAAAGCCTTAAAACCTTAAATCTAAACCCTTAACCATATGCAGTTTGAGATTGAAGGAGAAAGGCTTTTGTCTGGTAAACACCCTCTTGTCTTTTCCACTAAACATGTTTAGTTCTTTCATTCTGAAAGGAAACAATTAAAGTCCAGCAAACCTTCATTAATTCTTCTCTACTAGACTCCTGGGGGCTCCTGTGCCATCCCAGGTAGCTGCTTTTTATTTTATTACTGTCCCACTTCCTACTTTTCTTGTGAAAGTAATTGATATAAACATTGAGTCATAAACGTCTAAGTAATGCAGCAATTTATACTCTTCTAACAGATTGAATAGACAATTCTCATTTCCTAATTCAGCCAGATTGAACAATCTTTCACTATAAAGAGGCTATAATCAAACTTAAAAGTTCTTGCAGGAGAATCAGCGGTGGGGATGCCTCACTCAACTGTTAGGAATGCATAGAAAACGGGAATATCAACCCCTACCCCCCACCTGCAACAATTTAACATGTACATAATTTCATCTCTGATCCATTGAAACAGTAATTTGTCTGATTCAAGTTAGATCCTTCAAAAGAAAAAATAAAAATCCCTCAGGGTTCTCATCATTTCATGTATAAAAAACTTGTCGGACATTGCCCATTATTAACTATAGAATTAACCAGTAAACAAAAACCAAAACAGAAACAAAGCCAAAATACCAAAGAACAACTATATTTATACGCTTTCAATCAGTTCAAGACCAAGAATTATCGAAAGCAGCGGAAGTAATGGCCCGTGAGAACTCCTCGAAACTAATCATCCCATCCCCATCCGTATCGGCCTCCTTGATCATTCCCGTAAGCTCCTCTACTGTCAATGCATGTCCAAGTTTCGCCATGGAATGTGCCAACTCGGCAGCGGTGATAAACCCATTCCCATCCCTGTCAAACATCTTAAACAGCTGCTTCAGTTGCTCCTCGCTGTAGGGTGACTTCTCCGACAGCAGCTCCGGAGCCACCAGCGCCACGAACTCCGAGAACTCGACCAACCCATTGCTATTCGTATCGGCCTTTTGTATTAAGGCTTCCACTTGGTCAGAGCTCGGTCTTAGGCCCAAGGACCGCAAAAGTGAACCAAGTTCCAGCTGTGTCAAGCTACCATCATTGTTCCGATCAAAAGAACGAAAGATTTCTCGTAGTTCAGCTATTTGCTCATCATTTAGCTTCGCGGGTTGCTTGTCGCTCATGTTCATAACAAACTCAAATCGTAATAATCTCTATACCCTAACCTTTAAGCTTCTTGGAAAAAGATTCTCAAACCAAAGACAAGAAAGTCAAAAAGGGAAAACCTCAGAAAACCAACTCGAACAAGAATTCTTGTACTTTGCTATGTGAGGAAACCAAGATGATTTGTCTTCTAGGTTGATTTGGTTGCTTTGAGATATGATCAGGCGTCGAAAAGAGTGCTGTAGGATCCAACAAGATTGCCTTGAATATCGTTCTTAATCTTCCTCCATTTTTTATGGATCTTTCCGTGTGTACCAGCGACTAACCCAAAAATCGGATCATAGTAAACTAACAGAAATGAATGCGAAATTCTTTTGCAAATGGAAGGTAACGCATCTTAATTTCTCTTTGTCAACTATGAAGAATATACTTATTTAATAGATGACGAATAGTACACAGTCCACAATATGAATTGATGACAAAATAACTATTTATATATAAATGAATAATTTAAATCCTCCAAACGTCTTTTTTTCCTATCTCCTCATTCATTTTTTTTAAACAAATGTAAATTTCACTAGAAAATTCCAGGAGAAAATACGTGAAAAGTGGCTCAATTCCGTGATTGGTGCACGTCTTTCTTGCTGGCTAGCTGGCTGTTTCCCTTAAATTATATAGTTTGACTTATCATCGTCTTTCTCCGGTGCTGAAATGATGCCTCAACCAAGACGCCTCCTTTTCAAATGAAGTAAGACAATTTGTGCGGCGTTAATTAAAATTTAAAATCCAGCCTCTCAGACCAAACTCTTTGAATCAAATAAATAAAGATTGGTCTTGGCCCAATGGACCAGGAAAATTCTCACAGTTGTTCTGAAACAAATAGGCCGGACTCTACCTTGTTGGGTTGGCAAGTGGAATGCATGTTGAGTAATAACCATGGATAATTTTATATATTTCATAGTAATAGTATTTGATTTGAACATATATACGTGGGTGAAATGAAAGTGGTGTCTGTCAGAACCGTCTGTGCCAAAAATAAATGTTGGGGTGGGGGCATGTTGCTGGAATTGAATTGAATATAGCTAGGAGCTTGTTGGAAGCAGCAAGCAAGCCAGCAAGAGCAGCCCATGAAATGTGACAGTTGTAGTGGGCCATTTCAACACCCATGTGTGGCAGTTGGACCATACATATTTATATTGCCTTTGTTAAGAGAAATCATTTGGGAAATGGAAGGCGAGGAAGGGTGATTTTGAGCGAGAAAAAGAGTTACGAAGAGTGTGTTGTGGGTTGTTCTAGTTTCAAAGCTACTTAATATATGAAATTGGGAATGATATAATGTATACAAATACAATGGATTGGAAAGCAATGTAACAAATATTATATTTGTAATATGTTTCAATTTATTGCATCGATATGATATAATTTAGTGATCTCAATTAAGTGTATCTATCTCGCACTGATTACTGCCTCATTCCCCTGAACTCTGAAGTTTAGTATTTTGCTTATCTATTAATTTTATGAACAAAGTGTATTAATTTGGTCATATCATATGTAACATAAATTTATACCAACTTTATTTCTCTCCGACAGAATATCTGATTCAAAGACAGCATGATATTGGATTTCTTGTACATGTAGAAGTAGAACTGCAGAAGTAGGAAGCTATATATATATATAGAGAGAGAGAGAGAGAGAGAGAGAGAGAGAGAGAGAGAGAGAATAATTAATGAGGCCAGGTTTAGGTTATGGTTTTTGTACCACAATTATCCACTTGGGAAAATTAATTTGTGTCCAAATCTCCACATTTATTTATTTATTTATTTCTCATTCTCAGATCATATGATATAAATGCTCTATAGCATACATGCATTAGCATTAAATATATAATATCATGGATCCAATAAGCTTCCCCTTACGTTTGCCCTCTTCCATTTTTTTTTTCCTTTGTTACAGTTTTTGTAACACACAGCCATCCAAGTGATAACATCAAATATGGTATCAACGGAACGGACCGCATGTCCCATTCTCCATATTCAACTCTTTACAACACAAAGGTGCAAAGGGCTTGAGCCCATTAATTAATTAATTAATTTATTCTTAATTATAATCTCACAACTACTTTTATAAATTAATCATGTTCTTAATTCAAAATTTGAATCAATTAAGCTAAATATAATATTCAAATTCAAATTTTTATTTAACATCTATAACAAATTAAGAAATGTCATGTTTGTTTCGATTATTATTTACTTATTGGGTTTCTCGCTTGAACTTGTGCTTAAGTTCTACCAGAAAAGATTGCTGTTATCATGTAAATCTAATACTCTGCTCATGATATTAGAATTAAAAATTTTAAAATTACAAATTATGGGTTATAAAGCAAAATAAAAGTAACATAGATGACGATGAACAATCTAATTTACGAAGGGAATTATTCATTTGCTCAATTTTTAATTCAATCCCATTAAAATTCTAGTATTGCTTGTTTTAATGAAGTTATTTCATAAATTGGGCGTACCCCAAAAGGAAAACAAGAGAGAGAGAGAGAGAGAGAGAGAGGTGGTCCTAGTGATAAAGGCACCCTTGGACTTTTGTATAAGGAGAGTCAAAAACCCATTTATGTCTGTCCCAAAGACCCTTCCCGTAGCTTTAGATTTAGAAATTTTTGTGTGCGTATTATATATATTTTACAATTCGTTATAATATATAAATATAATATAAAGTATTAAATATATAAAAATTTTAAATACAAATATATTATATATTAAATATATGATTTTAATTATATTTTAATATATTATATCATATTTATTATATTATTTTTATATTTATTAAATTTATTATATATTTTTTAAAAAAACTTATTGTATTTTCATATAACCCTACCATTGCCTGTATTGAGGACAAATTTCAAGATTTTTTTTTGGGACCCACATCTAAGCAAAATGGACGGCTTTGATCCATCGACTCCTTTGACATTTCCCATCCCGAAATATGATGGCCCCAAACCCTAATGACGGCATCGATCGTTTGACCACTTTGACAATTCCTTCCTAATTTTTTTTCACTCTTATTAACCAAATTGAACATTTAAAATGGAAAATGTTAATTTATTTTTTTTTAAATTACTCTTATTAAGATGATAATTATAGAAATTAAAAAGTAGTTAATTTTTTTAATTAAGGGAAATTAATATTTAAACATAATCTTTTAAATGTTAATAGATTTGCTTCAATTCGTGCTTATATATATTGATTAAAAATTATTTAATTAATAATTTTAAAATTTTATTTTTTATTTAATATATTATTTTGATTAAATTTAAAAAATATGTATTTATTTTTATAATTTTAATTTTAATCGATATCATTAAATAATAATAGACAATTCCCATATTAATTAAAGAAAAATGTTAAGCAAACCCATTTATAATTACCAAAGAGGAAGAATAACGGAGGCGGAAAGAGAGAGCGTGAAAGTAATCAAAATTAGAACTTTTAACTGCCCGATCTTGGCATGCGCGTGTATTAAGGTTAAAGAAGAAAGAAATTAAAAATGGTGTTGACTTTCTTTTTGCATTGGGAAACGTATGGAACAAAGAAAGATTACGATCCCTCATTAATAAACGGGCACGTGGTAAAAAATAAAAATAAAAGATATGGTAAATCGGTTTCTATCAAACGGCAGTTAAAAAATCCGCGTTTACCACTTACGGTAAAATGTTAACGAATTTATTACAAGAAGAAAGACACGCAGAGAGAGAGAGAGAGAGAGAGAGAGAGAGAGAGAGAGAGAGAGAGGCATAGCAGTTAAAAAATCCGCGTCTACCACTTACATGTTAACGAATTTATTACGTGAACAAAGACACGCAGAGAGAGAGAGAGAGAGAGAGAGAGAGAGGCATAGCAGTGGCAGTGAGTGATTGTTTGCTTTAGGTTTGGAAATCAAAGTAAAAGCAAAGAAAAAGGGAAGATTTTTTTTTTCTCTTCTTCTTCCGCAAAGAAAACATCGACGACGTTGGTGGTTGGTTTAATTCAATTTTCTTAATTTCATTCATTTTTTACTTTTTGTTTGTGTTTGGTTTAATTTCTCAAGCTTTAAATAATGGTTATTTTGATGATGTATTGTCAAAGAAAACCTCCATTCAATTTTTTTTTTTTTTTTGGTTGAGGCGGTAGCTTTGAAGGTGAAGCTGTGGTCTTTTTCACTTTGAAAAAGATCACATCATTCATTTTCAAATTTCACAACTTTTTGCATCTAGTTTTAGTATATTTTTGCTCTTTTCTTAGTGGTTAAAGGCTGCTGCTTCTCAAATTTCTTTGCTATATATATATTTGGGTTGATGGGGTTTTCTTTTATGGTTTAATCAGTGCATGTTTAGTTTGGCTTGAAGCTTTAGTGTCTAAATTTGTAGCTTTGTTTCTTTTTCTTAGGTTTTTTTTTTTTTTTTTAAAGATGTTTTACATTATTTGATTGTTGGAGTTGCACTTTTTGCTGATGACTAAAGCAACAGGAGCGTTTTCGACTTTCAAGTGAAGCCAGGAGCACGATTTTAGTGAGTCTACTAGAAAATCTTCAGAAGGAAAAGAGAGTTAGGGGAAAATCAAAATGTATGGAGACTGTCAAGTCATTTCATCTACGGGACTGGGAGGGAATGTGGTTTCATCAGAAACCTTATTTTCATCACCATTTCAAAGCCCTAATTTCAACTTCTTGCCTTTAGAACCTTTACATCCTACCATTCCTGTAAGTTATTTGTATCAATCAAACTTTCAACTTTCCTTTTACTTGTCAAAGTTCTGCTAAACTTTTTTCTTATCTGTTGTTTTTGGGGGTCAAACAGAAAGAAGAAAACGGGCTATTGCTAAGAGGGAAAGAGGAGATCATGGACAGCGGGGGGTCTGGGAGTGAACAATTCGAAAAGTCAGGCAATGAACAAGAGAGTACTGAGCAACCCCCCAAGAAGAAACGTTACCATCGACACACTGCTCGCCAGATCCAAGAAATGGAAGCGTATTTCCCTTCGTCTTTTACTCTTTCTTCTCTTCATCAGTTCATTTCAAATATTTACTGATCATCCTTTTCTAGCTAGACTAGATAAACCAGAAAAAGTTTTTATTATAAAAAAACGACATGCAAGAAAAGCCATTAAAGATCAAATTCGAGAAACAAATTTATCTCTTTCTTCTCATTATACAGTTAATTTACCTTTTTTTTAAGAACAAATTTTGTTTTGCAGTGTTTTTAAGGAATGTCCCCATCCTGATGACAAGCAAAGGATGAGATTAAGCCAAGAACTTGGCCTTAAGCCTCGCCAAGTCAAGTTTTGGTTCCAAAACCGCCGCACTCAGATGAAGGTGAAACAGTTTATTTGCTTCTCTCTCTCAGAGCTTTCGCTATCATCCCAACCCTAAAATGTATTTTGTGTACCCATAACACCCTCTACGCATGCTGAAAAGAAACCTTTCGTGAGATTTATCACAAAGCCAAAACACGAGTTCCAAGAAAACGGGTTGATTGCTTTGCATTAGAACTCGCTCAAACCCTAACCGGCTGAACCTGGGTACATGGGTTATATCCATTCATATCACAGCGCATAGTAGCAGCAGCAGCAGAAGGACCTTCTTTTTTTTTTTTTTTTTTTTTTTGTGTTTTGGTTTTTTGGGGCTACAGCATGTAGTCTTCTATTTGAAATTACAGTCTGTATTCATAAATGTGGACTGGGATCAGCATTAAACTCCTTTACCTGCCCATGTGCTTCCCAAAACAGTTAATGCAAATATGATATGCTCATTGATAATGTTTGCAACATAATGCTTGATTTTCATTCTTTTATTGTTTTTCTTTTGAATTTGTCAGGCTCAACAAGATCGGTCTGATAATGTGATACTTAGAGCTGAGAATGAGTCTCTCAAGAATGAATTTTACCGGCTTCAATCGGAACTCAGCAAACTTGTTTGTCCAAATTGTGGTGGTCCAGCTGTGCCTGGAGGGATTTCCTTTGAAGAACTTCGTATAGAGAATGCACGACTTGGAGAAGAGGTTATTTCTCTCTGTTATATATTATCAGTCAATATCTTGCCAATGATCGTAGAGGTTCAAAGCAATGCGAAGGAATACCATTTTTTTAAGAACATTATTTCATTGCTAAAAGTAACTGGAAATACAGTATTCTATATTGGCAGGCGATTCAATTTATGATCATGGAGAAATTCTCAATCTGGTCTAAGTGACAATTTTATACAATGTTGTAGTCTTGCAGGTTTTTTTGCCCCTAAAAGAGCTGTAGTATATGATGCTTTTTATTGTAACATAAGAGGAAATCTAGTTGATAATCTAATCTTGACAAAGTTGACATGTTTTTACAGTTGGAACGGGTCTGTGCCATTGCGTCGCGATATATTGGTAGGCCAATCCAGACAATGGGTGCAGCTCCTGCAATGATACCACCTTCACTAGATTTGGACATGAACATATATCCAAGGCATTTTCTAGAGCCTATGGCTTCCTGTGAGGAGATGATGCCTGTCCCTGCATTGCCAGAAACGGCCTCCTTTCCCGAGAATAATAATCTACTTTTAATGGACGAGGAAAAAACTATTGCAATGGAGCTTGCAATGTCTTCCATGGATGAACTTGTGAAGATGTGCCGAGCAAATGGGCCTCTTTGGATTCGAAACATTGAAAATGGGAAGGAAATACTTAATCTTGAAGAACATGCCAGGGTGTTCCATTGGCCATTAAATCTCAAACAGCAGTCAAGTGACTTCAGGACTGAAGCTAGCCGTGATAGTGCAGTCGTTATAATGAATAGCATCACTTTGGTAGACGCATTCCTTGATGCCGTAAGCTTCCTTTCCTTGAATTTTGTCTATACTTTTATATGATGACCATACTTAATGGCATAAATCTCGTTTAAAGTGTTTCGTTTCCTATTGCAGATCAAATGGACCGAACTCTTTCCGTCAATTGTTGCTAGAGCAAAAACTGTTCAAGTTTTGTCACCAGGTGTTTCAGGAACAAATGGTTGCCTTCAGCTGGTATAGACTCACATGCAATGTTAATGCTCAATACTCTTTTATATTCTTTTAATCTAGTCGTCCATCTTATCAGTTGCTTTTGTAATTTTGTTTATTTGAGCAGATGTATGCAGAGTTGCAAGTTCTATCTCCATTGGTGCCCACTCGAGAGGCTTATTTTCTTCGTTATTGCCAACAACAAATTCTGGATGATGAAACTTATTGGGCAATTGTTGATTTCCCCCTCGATGGCTTCCATAACAACTTACAGTTTTCCTTTCCTCTATACAGGAGAAGGCCTTCTGGCTGTTTGATTCAAGACATGCCTAATGGGTACTCAAGGGTATGTGCAAAACATCTTTCTATTGTACCTTCCCATTGAAGTTGTGTATCATCTGACATCCATGATGATTTAGGCAATACTTAAAATTTTAAGATGTGCAGGTTACCTGGGTTGAACATGCAGAGATAGAAGACAAACCTGTTCATCAGATATTTAGCAATTTAGTTTACAGTGGGATGGCTTTTGAAGCAAATCGTTGGTTAGCAGTTTTAGGGAGACAATGTGAAAGGATTGCTAGCCTCATGGCCCGCAGTATCACTGACGTAGGAGGTTCCAAAAATTCTTATCTTGCCTGCAAGCAAAACCTACTTCCTTTTTATGATTTGGTTTTCAATGTAATTTACATTAACGAGAAATGACCCTTTCTTTGTTTCTTTGTTTCATTTTCAGTGATACCTTCTCCGCAAGCAAAGAAGAATTTAATGAGACTTGCTCAAAGAATGATAAGAACTTTCTGTGTCAACGTCAGTACTTCCAGTGGTCAGTTGTGGACGGCTCTACCAGATTCCTCTGATGATACTGTTAGAATCACAACAAGGAAAGTCACTGAACCTGGCCAACCCAATGGACTGATTCTTTGTGCTGTATCCACTACTTGGCTGCCACATCCTCACTACCAAGTCTTTGATCTTTTGAGGGATGAAAGCGGCAGAGCTCAGGTTCCATTTAGTTTTATATATACATATATATATATATATCCATCTTTTAACTCTTCCCAAAATGCAACATTGGCGCTGGCTGCTGAGTTTTAATATATAATATAATTATGCAGCTGGAAGTTCTTTCAAATGGAAATGCCCTGCATGAGGTGGCTCACATTGCTAATGGCGCCCATCCTGGGAACTGCATTTCACTTCTTCGAATCAATGTAACAATTTCCTTCTTGGTTTATTAGAAGTTGAATTTCTGCATCTTTTTTTTTTCTTTGACATGAAGTTAAACCATCCAATTATTAAATGTAGGTTGCGAGCAACTCCTCACAGCACGTAGAGCTGATGCTGCAAGAGAGCTGCACAGACCGATCCGGTAGCCTTGTTGTTTACTCCACGGTTGACGTTGATTCCGTCCAGCTTGTGATGAGCGGGGAGGACCCATCCTGTATCCCATTGCTTCCCTTGGGCTTTTTCATAACCCCAGTGGAAGTCACCAGAGATGCTAGCAGTAATGAAGGCAAATCTGTCCCATCATCTGAAGAGGCAAATGGGCATATTTCAGGCTGTTTACTGACGGTTGGTCTTCAAGTTCTTGCCAGCACAATTTCATCGGCAAAGATCAATCTCTCAAGCATTGCCGCCATCAACGATCATTTATGCACAACCGTTCAACAAATCAGTGCTGCTCTGAGTAGCGGTAGTATCCCGACGCCTAGCTGCCCCGATCATGGAAATGGTGCAGGCTCTTGCACTGAAGCTGCTGCTGCTGCACCAGAAAAATAGGTCTGTGCTGCTTCGTGAATTACCCACAACTTCCCCATTTTTTTATTGATTTGAAGACATTGGAAGATTAATTGGGGAAGTTATTGGTAATTTATGAAAATCAAGTGGTTTTAGTACCAGTTCTACTAATTTATGTGGTAAATAAGAGTCATTTTGTAACTAGCGGGGGGAGGGGGGGTACGTAGTTGTCTAGGTAATATTAGCTGTGGATGATGGAGGGCTAAAGACTAAAACGAAATACACTATATGGTCTATGTAATAGATATATGTAAAGGGAGTCAAGAGCGCACCAGCTGTGACCCTTGCTTTCTGGTAAGGCCTAAAATGGAGTCCTCACCAATTAGCAAGGGTGGTGGTTCGGGTATTGACTTCTGCATTGCTTCCTTTTTTTCGCTTTTCTTAAATTCATGAATGCTACTACTATTTACTTCAATTATCTCTTTGCCTCCGCTCTAATTTTAATTATTGATATATATATATATATATATATATATATATTAGAACATTAAAAATTTTTTCTTGTTAATTTCATATCTATATTACACTTCAGTATCTGGCTTAATGATTCGTACACAATCTTTTGTTTCAAAAAATAAAGTTTGAATATCCATTCTTCATAACAAAAAAAAAATTGTGTTTAAGTTAATTGACGCACTGAAATCAGATTGTTCGGAAAACTCATCTCATCAGGTGTTGGGCACCATTTCTTTTATAATTAATCAATAAGAAAATTAATTGCATATTTTAAGTACCCCCTCCCCCCACCTCAAAAAAGAAAAAAAAGAATTCAATGGAATGTCCATTAATTTGCTTTGGATAAAAGCATTTACAAGTAACTAGTTCCCCAGAGATCCTGCTTAGCTTTACATTGGTTAAGAAGATGAATATAGATAAAGGACAAATTTTCTAAATTTCATCTATAATCAAAATCTATAACGACTTTTCTATCAAAATTTCTTTCTTTTTTCATCTTTTCTTATCAAACAAAATTTCATAATAAGAAAAAACAATAAGTGAGATTCTAGGATTTCAGTCGTCAAGAAAAAGTTGATGCTTTTCCCAAATCTTCTCAATATTGTTTAAGTTATAAGCACCGTCATCTCTTATGCGCCATCTGCAATCAGTGCATTTCAAAAAGACCGAGAATGCCCAAAATGCTCCAGGCTTTTCATTGTTGATATGAAAATAACACCAGCGACCAGGGAACAAAATCTCCTGGAATTTCCAGGATTCAATTTGCCCAGGTTCAAGCCCTTGTAATTCACTGTTGATAGTTCGATCAAATCCGCATTTGAGATAAACGATGTTGTTGGCTTCATTTTTTTTATGGCCACCGTCACTCTGGGAAAAATTCTGTTGGCAAATATTGGAAGCAGGATTCCAGATGATTGTATACAACATGACCAAAGCTGAATGCTAAACACTGTGAAACCTATAAAATTATGCTTGCCCGTCGAACATGGCGTGAACTTGAAGGCATCGGCGGCTACTTATTCCATTGGTGGCAGAAAACAGATCTGATGTTTGTGTTACCTGCAGGTGAAGGCATGCATGCAGCTATATGCATATGCATGGTTATGAAATTTGTTTCAAGTACAAGACCTAGAAAACTGGAAGACAACCAAATATATATGATTTTTAGCACTAGATTAAGGAAATTAAACGAATTTTATGTGGTAGAAATTTAAAGATATTCATGCATCGGATCAAGCCGAGCCTAAGTTATAAAAATCTGAAGCTATGTTAATGCTTTGGAACCTTTTTCTTCTTCTTCCCCTTATTATTTTAAAGCAAACTAGGTTGATGGTATGCTGATGTACTTATGTTTGCAATTTCATGCGTATAATAGCATATATAGTTTTTATTCAGAGGGTATATACTAGAACTTAAAAGACTTAATTCAATTGACTCGTATAATTATAAAAATGATATTTAATAAATTTAAGTTTAAATTTTAATTTTTATAATTTTATTATTTTCAAATTATAACATGTTCTTATATATAAAAAAACCTCGATTAGAGCCGGGGCTGGTTTCTTATAACAATTCTTGCAATCATGTGAGTTTGGATATGTGAACTTTGGGCCTAAGATCAAATTTGAGGTCGAAAGCAAAGGCCGTTTGAAGCCCGTTTAACTCTGATCTAAACTTTTGCTTGGTCCTTGATTAATGAATTTCCCAGTTTTTACCCTCGCGTTATTAATGGATTTAGTTATAATCCCTCTCAAACCATCTCAAACCATCCCAGTTTTTCGTCCGGTCCCTCACAATTTCTTCTTTGAGGTTGAAACTGCTGTCTAATAAAAGTTCCAAAAGGCTCTTTTTCTCTCTTCCCAATATTTTCTGGAGATTAGTTCTAAGGTAAAAGTAAAATGTTTAATCGATGGTTGCCAAAGAACGTCGGTGATTTACCTTAATCAACTTTAATCTTTATTAATTTTAAAAATATTTTATTAAGTACCTTAAATTGGATTATTTTAAAATTTTGTTTGAAGTTAAAAGCATGTCAATCAATTAATGGGTTTTTGAAGTTATAGTATATGTCCCACTAACATGGCCCTTTCAAGTTTCAACAAAAACATTGACAAGTTTGACAGCTTTCCTCCTAATCTCCGTTGTTTCATGCAATGGAATGAAACTTTTTGGAGAGACAAAAAGAGGGGAATAGCGTTGGACCATAGGGTGCCATTTTCTTCGTTGAGGTTGAAACTGCTAAGTGATGTCTAATCTTTTAGGAAAATGGACCCAACAAATTAAGATAAATTAGGAAGATGCAACATCAAAATCCATGGCAAAGATCTTGTATTTAATTTTTATGCCAAACAAATGGATCATCAAATCAAAATAGAAGCCAAATCCAAGTTGGTGCTTTGCTTTTGGAGTCATTTCTTCAACAAGATTAGGTTCAAAATGGTGTTAAGCCATGGTCTTTGCCTAAAACCATCACTTTCTATTTACTAGGTCAAAATTAAAGAAGAAGAAAGAAGAATCAACACAAATTTTAGTCCCTTTCGATTCTTGGCATCTTTGAGCAAATCAAATCATTCATCCTAACCTTCAGACAAACATATTGCAAATTGCACAATATTTTTTTTTCAAAACTTGCATGCAGCTCATTAAAAACTAAAAGAATTGTGCCTATTTCAGTAATTCCAGAAGTAGTGGTAATACGTAGAGTATGGGCTGCATATTTATTCTACTATATATTTCTATAACCTATATACCGGGGGCGCCCACGGGTCATGGTAAAGATGTCTTTTAAAATAATATTTTTATTGTTTTGGTATAATAATTACACTTTCATTCAAAATAAGAAATCTCAAAATAAAATCTATCTTGTAATCCTAACAATATAAACTATGATGACTCACAGCAACTGCATATATAGGATCTTAATCCTTGTTTAAGCTTCAACTTAGGAAATAGCTAGCAAACTTAATGGTGGCCATGTCGATTAGACCACTCAAAACCCAATGGTTGTCTACTTGGTCTAGCAATCAACAAATTCTGAGTTACTACATCTTTGATCTTTCTATTACAAACTCAACCAGATTGATTCAACTCCGTTTCTTTTTTTTTATTTTTTTATTTGACCTAGTACTTTTCATTTTTCAAATGATATGCTAAATGCTATAGAAATTTTAAGGGCATAAATTCCTTTCGATACCCTAATATTTATTCGTGCTTTGGTGAATCGTGACATCCTGGTTCCACCTAAAATTTGTCAATAATTTTGTGAGCATAAGTATGTCGGGGAAAGGAAAGGCTGGCATGCTGAGGTGTAAAGGGTATAAAAAAAATTATAATAATGAACGTGAGGAAAATATACAATAAACAAAGGATTTTTGTTAAACATTTTTTAAGATTAATTAATATTATTTATATCAAATATAATAAGGGGAATTCATGAACAAAAACTAAAAGGTACAGCTGACAAAGTGACAAATTGAGAATCTTCATGTTTCATGGAATGGTGCGAAACCCAAAATTGGCCTCTCATTTTGTGCCTTATCACAGAAACAGAAAAAACATTAAGCTGAGAAATGAAAGGTAAAACGAAAGGGAGCCAAGTGGGTTAAGGTCCGGCCCTCCCCCAACTTTTCAGATGTGGTATTGAATTACAGGCCGACTTCTATGTGAAAACATGGTGCGGCCACACCCAATTGTGAACCCTCAATAAATTTGTAATTAAGAAAAAAAGTTGGCTTTTTCTTTTTCTGACTTTGGGTTTTGGAAGGAAAGCAACCTGGATCTTTCCTTGGCCATAAAGTAATAAACAATCCTCTTTTTGTGTGTGTGTGTGTGTGTTCATTTAACCCATTTTTTACTTTTGATTAGGGGGGAGAAAACATTGACCCATGAGCTGAAATTGAGACAAAAAAGTTAGAAACAAAATTTGAAAGTTAAAAATCATTTGGTCAAAAGAGTAGTAGTGGTGTAAAATTTGTTTCCGATTAAAAGTTGCTTAAATTCAAAGGAAATTTGGTCTCTGTATTCAAAACGGTGGGTTGACATTTTCAAAGCTAATAAAGCCATGTTTTCCCCCATGAAAATGATCAAATCAAAGGTTGCATCGTGGCCGTTTGAGAGGGTCGGCTATGTTTATTTGGCGGTGTCTTTTCTTTGGTCAAAAGATCAGCAGCTTCTTGCA
>JBBYHK010000022.1:12868456-12883817 GCA_038382065.1 Adansonia grandidieri | reverse complement strand
ATTATAAATTGTACATCAAAAGATGAGAAAACAGATAATTTGTCATAATGTTTACAGGCTACATCGCGATATTGTGGTTTTAAGCTCTGCTTTTTGAAAGTTTTTTTTTTTTTTTTATATATATATATAAATTTTATTATTACTATTATGCTGAATTTTGAATCTGTCACTCAGCTTGGGGAACCTGATTCTCACGGGGATTGGCTTTACCATGATTGCATTCACAGCACTTGATTCGATGTTTGCCAATTGCTAGCTTATCCTGCTCTTTTCTTAGATAATAATGAGAAAGTTCCAAGGACTAACTCAATTTCGCTCAGCTTTGTATGAGTTGTTCTGGATATTTTTAAATAATATTCTAATCTTTCACACTCAAGTCGGATTTAAGTAAAGAAATTAAAAGGAACGCGGAACGTAGCGTCACCATGACCTCTAATTCTAGCTTAGTGCTATACGTTTTCGATCTGAGATCTTCCATCCTTACATTTTCATCTTTTATCATTCGTTTTCTTGCTCACGGTAAAGGCTTTTAGAACCCAGTCTACCCTGCCACTCTTAGCAACTTTAATCAAAAATAAGACCCAGCCAGTCCCTGCCCTATTATAGACACTTATTAAAAATTGATGTATCATGATTTTGATGATCACCAACTTTTTTCTCCTCGCATAATTTTGCTTTCCAATCTTATGATTTTTGATTGGTGGGGTCGGGGTGGGGGGCGCGGTATTGGGGGCTCACCTTTTGTAGTACAGAATTAGTTAATTCATGTAAAGGGCTGTTGAATATTATCCATAAGATACCTAATATCAACCTGATTCTTGAACTAACTGGTTTTTGTTGGCATTATTGTTGCTAAATTGGAAAAAAAAAATACGTTTTCTGATAATGCAAATAGAAAGAATAGTAGGTAAGGTGATGTAAGTACATGTAATATATGATATGATAACGCTGAATGATTGAATAGATTATTTATGTGTATTATTTTTATTTGTGGGCTTAATGGAATTGAATTTGGTTCTTTAATTTTTAATTTAAATAAGATTCCTTAAAGAATAGGTCATTGACAATGTGACAAAAAAAATTAAAATAAAAAGAAAAAAGGAGCAATTGAGGAAGTAATAGAATGGTTTGCGTAGTGGTTTGAGTAAGTGATAGTATAATTTTCATGGTAAATATTGAATTTTGTGATACCTATTATGCAGATAAATGAATGAAATATGAAAAAGAAAGTATGATAAAACCAGAAAAATAAATAATTTTCAATAATTTATTTAAGGGCATTTTCAAAGCACAAGATTTTATGGGTATACGTTTATATGCACTTATTCGATATCACAAATAAAAGGAAAAAAAAAGTGATTTTTCAACATTTTCATTTAGCACTTTTGTTTGAAGAGTTACTTATAGGTCACAAAAATGTTATACTTTTATTTTTAAAATTATCATATGTTATAATTAAATTAGATATTAAATATTCTATCAGTATTTATTTAATGATGTTAGCGTAAAATATTTATGTATTTGATAAAATTATAATACATGTACTTATTTGAATCAAAAATTTTTTTTAGATATTCAATTAATAAAATGATATAACCAAAAAATTATTTATGTAATTAATCATTATTTTAACTTCAAACGTAATTCAAATAATTCATTAATTTTTAAAAATTTTATAATATTAAATTTGGATTTGTAACGCTTACAATTTAGTATCTGTCTCAATTTCCTAACAACCTGAACTCATTTCTAGGAAAAAGCATTTTAATTTTGACCAAATAATGAACACGTTTTCCATTTTTCTTGAAACCGGAAGGGGAAGAAATTTTGCTTAAATAAGAGCAAGAATTAAGAATCCAAGCCGGCTAAAGATCGAAGTTGAGCTAGAGGCTAACGTAGAACGTTGACTGAGCCTGTGTGTGAAGGCCGAGCCGCCAAACTTTCGCTTGCGCTGACTGGTAAAACTAATCATCAGACCAAGTGACCAATGCCCCCATAAACTCTCAAAAAAAAAGACGAAGAAAAAGCTGGGAAAAATTTTCACCAATAGGCTTCAGAGAGAGAAAGTTAACGGTATGCGGTGGTGACTTTGTTGTTATTTGAAGTTTTTAACTGAGCATCGCATTCCTCGTGACTCGTGAAAGCCTAAAGCCTGGGCCGGTAATATGGTAATGTGATGCCCTCCCTGCTTCTGCTGTAAGCGCCGGCAATCACCGTTCTGGCATCATCCACACCGTCACAGAAAGTGCCTAAACCCAATGTACCATCTCACGCAACACGTCTTTCATGTCCCCTTGATTGGGCCACGTTTTGAGTTCACGCTTCTGTACAGAGCCACGTCTGGCCTCGCTTTCCTTGGTAGTTCACTTACATTACGGAATGATCCCAGATAGTCCAAAATACCCTTAGAGACCTTTAACCTTGTGGAAAGGGCAATCAGGCGGGGAGATTCGTTTCTTTTTCCTACGGTAGCCTAACTAACTCGAAGTTGGGTGACGCTATTATGGTACAACTCAGCTGCTTGAAGCAACATGTACAGGCCAATTAGGATGCGGATTCCACGGAGTTCGTTACTTTTTGACCGTTAAACGTCCATGATAAAGTTCAATAGACGGCCGGATATGAATAATATGCACATTTAGGTTCTAGGCTTAAGCATCATTCCAGACTTTCTTTTCTCTGATCCAAACAGAAAGGGACCAGAGATCTACAGGAATTGACAAAACGACCCTAATGAAAGCGTCAAAAGCATTCAACTTATTATTTTTTTTTATTTCACCTAGTAACATTTTATTCAATGGAAACGAGGTTAAATTAAAAAGGAATGAAAACATGGAAGGTTCCTCACAAACGAGCGAAATGGTAGAGAAGGAACAAATGCGTTTTAGGCTGGCAAGGCGTTTCGTTTAGTCACCACTGTCCTTCACAATTCATTTCTTTACTCTTTCTCTATTTTTTCTTTTACATTTAAAAGAAAAATTGTGTAACTTCTTTTTTCCCGCATTGTGGGTATGACAATTCCAGTTGATACTTGGGTATAAAACGTATAAATTATCTTCTGTTGGTTCTTTTCGGATTTTCCAAGCCTTACCTTTTCCTTTTTCTCTCTTCATTTCTCATTTACTGATTCTCTCTCATACCTTTCTTCTGAAGAACTCCTATTTCCGTCGGGAAACTTCTTTTTTCCCCGGCGAAGGAAGTGTCTGATTCGCCGTGAACAACGAATCTCTCTAGTATTGATATTTTCTTATGCTATTTTAAGCATTTGTTTCGTGGCTCGGATTTGAATCTCTGAGTTTGAATCGGTCCGTTGGAGTTCGTGGCGCGTCGTGAGAATGTGGAGAGTCTGGTTGACGGTTGATGCTTTGGTTTGATAGCAAATGGTGAAGATCGTGATCTAAGGTTTGTTATTTGCGGATTTTGTGCTTCTTTTTCATTGTTCTTTGGGTTGTTTCGTTTGGTGAATTGCGACCAAACAGTGGCGTGCAAAGAACCATTGCGGAATGAGATGGTACGTTATTTCTCTTTTGAGTTCTTTCTGTATTTCTTTTCCTTTTTTTTTATAGGATTTTAATCGATTTTTCACGGTTTTAATTACTCTGTTTTTTATGGACCTTAAGCATTGTTTTAATTCTGAAATCGTTTCTTAAATTTTCACAATTTTCCTACTTTCCTAGATTTGTTCTACATATTTTGGGAAAAAAAAAAAGAAATTAATTTTTTGAAATATAGAAAAAAAATCGATCAATGTAAACTACATGCAGTCAACATAGTGCTTCATGCATTTAGTAGCAAAGGGGATTATCAGTTTGTTCTTTTATAATTCATTTTAGAATTACAACTAAAACTTTACAGAATTTATTTCCGATGTTTCTACGGAGGGCTTTTGCGTGAAGATGATGGATGCTTCATTTTTCTATCAATCAAATAATTTACATGTCTGTTTGTTGGATTTTTTAAGTTAGAGTTTATTTTGTCTACGTTTTCAAATTTTGTAGATAAGATTAAATATTTAATGAATTTTACTTTATTATTACTATTTTTTATTTTAAAAGTTGATCAGGTAATGCCGTGTATTGTTTTTGAAATAGTCTAATTACACACACAGACGCGCTTAAGATTCAACGTAATTTCTTAAAATTTGACTTTATATTTACCGCTTATGTTATGTATGATGAATTGAACTGGTCGCAGACCTTTAACTCATGATTTCGAGGTGTAAATTTAATCTACTTGGGCCATTAATTTGATTTAGATTCAGTAAACCATCTGTCTTCTGTATGCTTTAGAAATTGTTTTATCCTGGTACAGATCGATGTCGGCTTTTTGGTTTCACATTCTCAATCTGGGCTACAAATGGTTATGCATGTTTCAAAAATTATCCTTTTGACTGTATCATTTCAGAATGAACTTGGTTCCTCGTTTAGATCAATTACTAGTCTAGTGATAGTTATTGAAACATGACTGTAGTCTCTAAAGGCTTTCGCACTTAACTTTTTTCTTTTTTCTTTGTTCCTGTATGCATTGAATGCATTGGGAATTATAATTATGTTACCTGATTTAATACTATGTTTTGTCAAGATCTTTGACTTTTTTGAGTAGAATATTTTTTTTATTTTCTAATTATTTTGGCAGTGGCGCAAGCAAAATACCAGGGGTATTGTCAAAATAGGTTCTGTTAAGAGCTCTGTTGAAATCAAAGTTTTCCATGGGTCAAGCTGATAGTAGTTAATCCACTGCAGAGTTTGAGCTAATACAGCTATAACTTACTGAAAACCTTGTAAACTGTCACGAATGGAGGTCACTTGGATAGCAATTAGATACTAATACAATTGGAAAGTAGAAGTACTTAACTGCAGATGTGGGGAATGCTGAGGCTGCTTGTTTATTGTCTTCATATGTTTTGTCAAGTCTGCTTTTATCTTTGTTTCTGTACACTAATGTATGATTTTTTTTTTTTTAATTTATCTGCTTCTTTTGGTAGGTGGAAGGAAGGGTCTGTTTGCCCAAAGAGTTAAAAAATGGGTTAGAGTTGTTGAAGCATAAAAGACTTAAACGAATAAAATCAGAAACTGTATCTGGGGCATCTGGTTTCTCAAACATGATGGCTAGAAGTGGAGGAGATGCTTTGAGAATTTCAGCTTCACGTGGAATGAGGTTACAAGGGAATGCAGAATCATTGTCTAGGTCAAATGGTGCTTCAAGCGAGAAAGATGTCTTTTCAAAGCGCAAGGTTCATAAGTTTGAAACTAGTGATCTAGAATGGACTGAAAAAATTCCAGACTGTCCTGTATACTGCCCCACAAAGGAAGAGTTTGAAGATCCTTTTGTTTATTTGCAGAAAATAGCTCCTGAAGCTTCAAGATATGGTAACACCTTTTGTGCTGTCAGCCTGTCTTTAACAATATCAATACTTTCCATCTCCAAATCTCAAGACCAATCCACCGTCCCCTTGTTTCCAACCCCAGGTTAATGTAATGGAAAATATAACCTAAAAGAAAAGGAGAATAGAGAAACATTATAGTTTGATATGTATGTTTTTTGTTTTCACATTCATTTTTATGAGGCTGCAATGCCTATAACTTTTTATTTGGTAGGCTTTTTGTATAATATTGTTTTTCTGGGGACTGAATTAATTTATGATGGCAAGACTAAAGATCTGTGGTAGAAATATAAAAGCTCCAACTGCTGGTTCCTCTTTGTGGTACTACTTGTATTCACTGCTACACATTTATTGTGGAAGGTTTTCATTTAGTTGCAGTCATACGTTTTGGTTTTCATGTCATGCACAAATAAAGACGGAAATAATTGGATCTATTTTGAATTAATTATCAGGCCCAAATGTTTCACCAGTATCTATGGAAAAAATGTTGTTAACTTCTTTGACACACTGGTACAGAGAAATTGGTCTTTCTAAATAGCTGTATGGCACCTAGTTTTGCTTTTATTCTATCTGAATTATTCAAAACCAACTGGAGGAGGGATATCCATTTTTCAATTTTGAAGGAAATGTTCTAAAAAATGCCTCTTTAGTTTTTTTTGATAAATACATACTGAAGCATTTTGTATATTTGCTCCTCAATTCGCAGGAATATGCAAGATCATTTCCCCTTTAAGTGCTACTGTTCCTGCTGGAGTTGTATTGATGAAGGAGAAAGTAGGATTCAAGTTCAGAACTAGAGTACAGCCTCTTCGTCTTGCTGAGTGGAATAATGATGACAGAGTTACATTTTATATGAGCGGAAGGTGAGCTCTCTCACTTGAAGCAAATGTTATTTTCATATCTTCTGCCTGAGTATTTTTCTGGTTTTGAATGTGAACATTACTTTTCAGAAATTATACATTTCGTGAGTTCGAGAAAATGGCGAACAAGGTGTTTTCTTGTAGATATTATAGTGCTAGTTGTCTTCCTGCAACATACCTGGAAAAAGAATTTTGGCGTGAAATTGCTTGTGGGAAGACGGGAAGTGTTGAATATGCTTGTGATGTTGAGGGTAGTGCCTTTTCTTCTTCTCCCAGTGATATGCTTGGAACTAGTAAATGGAATTTGAAGGTGTTAAACTCCTTACTATTATCTCTTTATTTTTTCTTTTCTTTTTAAATGTTTTCTTGGAAGGCCTATAATTTTATCATTACAGTAAAAGTGCTATTCTGTTGCATAGCTGATTGATCACATTCTTAGGTCGTTTATTGTATATTCATGTATTTTGTGTAGATTTATGGTAAAGGAACTGGTCTTCTGTCCTCTCTTTTGACCTTTCTCAATTCTGCCTTATAAAGTGTAACAACTCTAGGTTCTCATATGTTTGGCAAGAAATCAAAGCCCCAATTGTGGTTGGGACTACAGGTTATACTCGTGTCAGGACAAGTCATTGTTGTACAACGAAGAACCATGATCTCTTTTCCTGCCAAAAGAATTTGTCAAAAAGATTCTCTCCTGTTAGTAAGACTTGACTTTTTAGTTGACTGTCCAGAATAAGTGGATGTTCAAATGTGCTATTAAAAATTAATCCTAGTAGACACTATCCAATTAGAATGATCCTGTGCCTTATTATGTGGTCTTAAGGAGATAGATTCTGACAGTCTTAGAGTCACTATGGTAGGGGGATAAATCGTGTCCTCTCCTGTCTAATTAACAGGGGCTTCAGAGGATCTGCTGCTGTAGGGAAGCAATGATCACCAACAGCATCTACATGCCTTAATTTGGTAATCTCTCAAATGGTTCCTGCTGCATATTGGTTCCATGAGGGTCCTACAGGGTTGATACATTCAAATCCCAAAACTGTCAACGTTTATCATACCAGGGGAAGTAACTGTTTATATTATTATTAATCTTTAATATTTGGATAAAGTAAGGATGCAACATTCCAAGAATCTCTTGAAATTTAATAACTTCAAGGTTGACTTGGATAGAGAGATATAGTGGAACTAAGGAAGCCATATTTGTTACTAATCCTTTTTTGATTGGCTCTATCCCTGTTTTAGAATATGGTTGTATTGGTTTTTATATACTTGTTTTCGTTTGATTTCAGAATCTCTCACGACTGCCAAAGTCCACTTTGCGTCTTCTTGAAACAGCAATTCCGGTAATGAAATGATAAAAATTTCCTTATCTTCTTAAATTTGGCACTATATTAGTTGAACTTCTTACATGCATGATCCTATTTTATTGAGCTGATTTTTGTTTCAGGGAGTAACCGACCCCATGCTTTACATAGGAATGCTATTTAGTATGTTTGCTTGGCATGTGGAGGATCATTACTTGTATAGGTAAACATTATCTAACATTAAATCACTTTTCAATTATTTGCTTAATATTCCATAATTAGTCCTTTTTCTTCTTTTGTGGCACAGCATTAATTATCATCACTGCGGGGCTTCAAAAACTTGGTATGGAATACCCGGTCATGCTGCTTTAAAATTTGAGAAGGTCGTCAAGGAACATGTGTACACTAATGATATCCTATCAGTGGATGGTGAAGATGGAGCTTTTAATGTGCTTTTGGGTAAAACAACGCTATTTCCTCCAAATATTTTGTTGGAACATGATGTCCCTGTCTACAAGGCTGTGCAGAAGCCTGGAGAGTTTGTAATTACCTTTCCAAGAGCATATCATGCTGGATTCAGTCATGGTAAGGCATATTTACTGAATTGTCCTTACTCTGTTCTCACAGAGTTCGATGCAAATGTTTCTAATTGTACTACTTTAGGTTTCAACTGCGGTGAGGCTGTGAACTTTGCTATTGGTGATTGGTTTCCTTTTGGGGCTGCAGCAAGCTTGCGATATGCCCATCTCAACAGGGTGCCTCTCCTTCCTCACGAGGAACTTTTGTGCAAAGAAGCAATGCTTCTCTATACAAGTTTAGAATTGGATGATTTGGATTATTTTCCAGCAGAGTTGGCCTCTTGTCATTGCATTATGGTTTCATTTGTAAAGCTGATGCGGTTCCTACATCGGGCACGTTGGTCTATCATGAAATCAAGGGCATGCAACAGTGTATCTCCAAATTATTATAGAACTATAGTCTGCACTTTATGCAAACGCGACTGTTATGTTGCCTTTGTTAATTGCAGCTGTTACTCGCATCCTGTTTGCCTTCGACATGGTTATCTTTCTCAGATCCTGCTTTATTTTTGTAATTTCCTTTGATGTGTAATTTTGTCTTATGATGAGCCTGATTGCCCGCTGCAGATATTAAGTCACTTGACTTCCCATGTGGGAGCTATCATGGTCTCTTCTTGAGGGATGATGTTTCAGAGATGGAAGCTGCTGCCAAGAAGTTTGAGCAAGAATATGCCATATCAAAAGAGATTGAGCGACAAGCTGAAGATGGTGAGGACTTGTATTCATATCCACTGTCAAATAAGTTACAGAGTGATGTAGAGGATGGATTCTTTCCGTACTGTGAGATTAATGTTGTTTTGAATCCTGAGATTGCTGCAATAACTTCAACTGTGGATCAACCACTAGAACATAAACAGCCTTCAATGAGCCTTGACACCGCAAGTTTTCAAACTGAAGTAGCAGATGCTTTCTCATCTTTGGCCGCATCAACTCTCTGCTCTTTGGCAGAGGAAGGCAGGTCCTCAACAAAAAAAGTAAGATCGAGCTCTCTTGCTGCTTAGTATCTATAGGTTTTAGGCTGCAACATGCATTTTATATTGTTTCAATCTCTACTTGAGCTGCTACTCCTGCAGTAAGTGACCATTTGGTATTTATAAATCTCAAAGCAGGTACAGGGACTAGCTAACCTGGGAAACACTAACGGTAAAGGGTTCTCTGAAGAAGTCTCACAAAATACATATGAATCGTCGGTGTCCTCTTTTTCGCATGAAGATTGTGCAGGTATTAATCAATACAGTGATAGTACATATGTTCATGAACCAACGAGAAGGTCTATATTGAACCAAGACAGTGATAATTCCGATTCAGAGATATTTAGGGTTAAACGTCCTTCGTTTTTGAAGGTTGAGAAAAGAAATGGGAATGCCACCATGTCATCAAAGAAGTCTGGACACCAGGTATAATAACAGCATTGCGATGTTGATTCCTTATATTATATTGCAAACTTAACCTTCAGTGGTGCCCTTTTTTTTAAACAAAAAAGAGAGATTTGAAAACTATTTATTAGTCAAAGGTTGAAATTTTATGTAATTTGCTTTCTTCATCCAAGTTTTAAAAATTATTTGACTATAAAAACCTTATGTTAGCTTTAACTTTGACTTATCATTGAGAGGTAATTTGCATACGGAAATTCAAGTTGCGTTTATGGTAGTATTCTAGCTTTTGGTTCAGTTATTTAGTTACAGCTGATGATAATTTTTCCATTATTGTAGTATTTGTCTTCTAATTGAGTTTTGTGCTATCATTTTGTGTTTTGCAATCATCAGTGCCTTGATTATACATTTTTGCTCTTTCCATTTTGTTTGTGGGACCCCCGCTGCTCTTCCTCATACTTTTGCTCATATATGAACAGGGGCTTAAACGATTAAAGAAACACCAACATGGAAGAAGATGCGGGCAATTAATGCCATCTGAGGGCTGCAGAACCGATGAACCAAATCGTAACATGAATCCCACTTCGGGTTGTAAAGAAGCTTCAGAAGAAGCTTTTAAGGACAGATTTGGAAGGGGCAGCCTTCACATTTCTATCAAGTATAAGAAGTTAGGCAATGAGGAAGCAATGAGTAGGCAGCGAGAGTACCACAGAAATGATAGGTTCCAGCAGGAGATTGGAAAGAGAACGAGGGAACCTCCTCTAGAGATTGGGCCGAAGCGCCTTAAAGTTGGAGGCCCAGCATGTGTAGGTTCGGAGAGCAGATTGGATTGATTGATTGAAGATATAGATTCAGAGAAACTGAATGAGAAATCTGGTTGGCTGGCTCTGTTGGAGCATCATCTGGAGCCTGACTTAGCTAATGGAGTTCTAACAACACTTGAAATTCCAAAATGATTGATTTAGGGAGTTGAAGCGAAGATTTAACCGAAGATTAGGACAATTTTTATTCTTGGTGCAGAGACCTCCAAAATTGGGAGCAATTTATCAGGTGCAGTGATTCGCTGGTGGTTCTCACTCAGGTCGTGGTTTTTTTCCGTCTTTGGCAAGAGAACCTTCATTCAAAAATCTAAACCAAAAGCTGAAAAGTAGAATTAGGAGATTAGTAACTTTTGTAAATTTGTTTCTGTCAGTCCAAATTAATTCTTACTGAGGAGCATAGGCATATTCCCACTAGTCCTCAAATTTAAACGTCTGCTAGGTTCGTTATTCTTTTTTTGTAGTCCTTGAATAATAAGAAGAGAAATGATTGCTTTTCTCTCAAATCTTTTTCTTTTCCTTAGCCCCCAATATATGCCATTTCTCTCAAATATTGTTATTGATTAAATGCGAATGAAACGTCAATTCATTGGTTGCGAGGAAAAGTCCTTTCTCTCGAAAGTTGCTCTTCAGAACAATCAATCCTGTTTTGTTTGTTATATGTATTTTAGAATTGTGGGGGCAAGGGGCAACACTAAACTAGAAAACAGACTTGCTCCGCTTGGCAGTTGCCCTGCTGCAACTTGCGTTGTCGGATCGCATGGGCTTGCAAAATTAGAATTTTAGTCTGGGGGGTCATAAATAAAGCCAGCAACGGCCTTTTCTGCATCTGGTTGTTTGGAAACTACCGGGAAACAAAAGGGCCAAGGAGTACGGTCTTGTTATCTTTCATGGGGTCATGAAATGGGCCTCTTCTGTTGCATCTTTATCGAAGCCATTGCTGCCATGCTAGGGGTCCTCTTTGGACCACTGTCCTGTTTCTACAACTAGTCCATATCTAGCACGTTGCGACAATGCCATGGTTGCCACATTCTTTTTTAATTCTATCCACAAAACATTCGGATATTGTTCGTTTCATTCCTTCATGAAGTTGAAAATTCTAAATTGTTTGCTTTCCAAATTTTTCTAATTTCTTTCTGTAAGTGAATTTTCCTTTTTTATATATGTTATGGTATGTTTTGTCAATGTGACTTGAAACTGTTCATGGTTTATTAAATTCAGTTAACGTGTTGTTTGGATTAAGCTGAGATTTTGTCCCTAGCGGGCCTGCTCGACCTTCTCTTCACAATCGGACCTTATTGGGCTTTCTGTCTTCATTTGTTGCAGATAAACTCTATTGCCAACAGAGCTAATTCCGGTAAAATTCTATGATTAAAAAAAAAAAAAAAAAAAGAAGCTCAGTACTCCGTAGGCCTTTAACTTAGGTCAAGAACATTTTTGTTTAGACTTTAGAGAGACTGGGATGTAGGGCAGCTGAGTCATTTTAGATATTGAACTGTTTCAGATTTTGGATCCTTGGGTTTACATGATAACACATTTTACTTTGCCTAAAGAAACACAAACCCCAAACCCAAAAAATTCAGTGTCTAGGCCTATTAATATAGTCAAACTCCTGCAAAATTCAGGCCTCATATTGTCTGATATTAATCATTTTAGGATCTCTCTCTTCAGCCACAAGTTGAATTTGTATGAAGCGTGAAAACTACTGATAGTTTTCCTTCTTTTGCCAACCTTTTTCTGCTTCCTGACAAATGTTGTGGATATGATACCATGCCATAAACACTACTTCTCCTACTGCCTAAAAGCCCTTTTTTTTGGTTCGCAAGAAGACAAAAAGAATTGCACTTGAAGAAAGAAAAGGGAACAAAAATTAAGAAAACAAGCCATTGAATAAAAAACTTGTTCATGAGATCATCATTATTAACGTGAATTTAAAGTTTTGTTATCGATCGGGTGTGGAAATTGGAATCTTCATTTCGAAAATCCTGGTTATAGTTGTCTCGTTTTTTCAACTGCATCCTGGGATAGAGAGATCTCTGGACTAAAAGGTTCCAAGCCAACTGTGGAACACAATAAGAAATCACCTTTTACATTTCTTTCTTGCATGTTCTTTGCCCTCATTAGATATGACATCTACCTTCACAATAAATGGGCCCTGCTAGCCGCTACTCCAAAATTTATGTCCAAAATAAACATTGCTATAAAAACCCCTGTCAACCCACACTATCAGAGTTCAGCCATGGAATTTAGAACCCAATTCCAGCATATCGTACTTCTCTCACAAGATCCAAAACATAGTAAAAACAAATTAAAAGATAAGGGGGGGGGGGAGAATCAGAAACCCTGCTTCATATTTTTTTTACCTTGTAGGAAGATCTAACAATTTAATTTGCGACTTTCATCAATTCTACCCCAACAAACTTGGATGTCATGCCCCTATAGAATATCATAGGCAAAGTGTTGGTTTCACTCTAGTTTAAAACACGTCAACTCGAAATTAATTCCACAACTGTTCCCCCATAAAACCATGTTTCACCCCCCACAGCTTTTTAGCTTTATAGCTATTTGGAATGCAAAAAGTACTTTGAAATCAAGAAATTCTAAATTATTTCCGCCTTGTTTGTCTTCGGTGTTAGGTTATAAACTAGTAGAATAGTGTTCATCCCACGTTCTTAATGACAACCGCCAAATTAAAACACCCCAATACAACGTTGCTATTGCTAGGATTGTTTTTAAAAAGGGGAAAAAAAGGTAATTTTTTTTTTTACAAAAGAGGTCAAAGTTTGAAAATAAGAAAAGAGGTTGTAGATATTTATATTTAAAACTAAAATTTATTAAATATTATTTTTTAAAATTATTGTATAAATTAATTAAACTAAACTTAAATTTAAATAACTCATTTGCTATTCACTAGCAAAAACAAGTCAAATGAGTATTTTTGAAGACTTCAAATTCAGGTCCCCTATTTAATTGAAAGTGTTTCTCAATTATTACATCTTAGGGGTGTATCAGCTAATTTAGGTCCAAGAACCTTTTTACAGGGATCGGAAAAGACTGCTACAGCTCTGCAAACGTAAAGTGCATTGCAATTCTTAATTTGTATGATCAGTTCCTAGATAACACATATGACCTGAATCTTCTATATATATATATATTCTTGTTTCTAAGTTTATGTATTTGACCAAGCAAAATTATTGTTGTGTGACTGAGTTAGTAATCGTGGGATAGGGGATGCCATTGCCTATTGGGCTACTTGGTCCCCACTAAGTTGATTAATTTGGCTGGTTTACCAATTTTTGTAGCATAACTTTATGACAACATATTAATGTGGAGTTTACATCCCTTATGCTACATTAGAATTTTCATTTTTTTTTGTTAGGGAGGTTATCTTCTTTCATATAATCTTTTACTTATGTAATGATCTTGTGATCTATTGATAAAATGTTAAACTTTTAATTTTAGTAATAAATATTCAATTTTTGATAATCTCCAATATTAAAAAAATTATATTACTTATGTTTAAAATTAGTACTGTTCTCTAGTTTAAATAATTTCTTTTTTGTGATTTTTTTTGTTTACATTTTGCTGTCAAATTAAAGAATAAATCAAAATTATGAATTCCAGTTTATATATCATTCTTAAAAAAGGCTGTTCAGATATAATTATAGTATTGGTATAGGGGAAAAGATAAAGAAATTACAATGAATAATAGCTAATAGTAACAGTGTATGAACGAAAAGAAAGAAAAGACTTAAATTGAATTGAATGTATAAATAAAAGTGGGGCAAAGAGCTCTCATTAGGTGGGAGCCTACTTCCTTTTTTACCTTGACCTCCCAAAAAGGAGCACCATATTCCAATGTGATTGGATGGAGTGTGTCTTAAGGTTTGTAGGACCAACTTCCCCCCTCTCCCATATTAATCATTTTCACCTTTATTTGAAGAGAATAAAATTGTGGGATGCAAAGAAAGTGAAACCATGGAAAATTAAATCATATGGAATGAGGAGAAAAAGAAACAAAAGCAAAAAATAAAAATAAATAAAAATAAATAAAGATGGAAATTATGTATGTTAATGGGTTCTTGTCAAAATCTGCAAATTTCTTTCAATCACTAGTCTCTCTAGATATGTAGGGCACTAATCTAAGCTCCCCTTTTGCTCCAAGTCGTTGGAAAAGATTCAATATGTTTCCACTTTTCGTTTATTATTATTTTTTGATTAATTAAGATCTTTTACATGTTATTAGGTTTGATATTTTTAGACATGATGTCATTATATAATATAAAAAATTAATTAAAATATAATACAATATAAATATATTAATATGTTAAAATTTATATAATATAAATTATTGAAGTGTTTATAATATCTTAAATATAATTATAACTTAAAAAATAATATAAAAATATTGATGCAAATACACGAAGTATTTGATTTACTTTTTTGCTAGCTTCTACTCAATTAGAAAAAAGGGTTGCTTACTACTTTAAGTCTTGTTTTATGGGTGTGATTAAGGGGAAAAATCTTCTTTTTGAAGTGTGGTCAAGTTCCTTAAGAATATTGTGTTTCTTATAAGGAAAGAACCACTTGCCATCATTTCTCCTTTGGGCTCCTTTAAAAGTCCTTTTTTATTATTAGGGAATATAAATTATTGAAATCTTCCACTAATTATACTTTGAATAGATATTATCCCAAACTTTTCTCCAGAAAGCTGCCAGCTACCCATGACTAAGCTATAAGATATAAAGTATATGTAGTACTTAAACAAAAGAAAAGAATTAGTACAATTTCATTAGTTTACATTAACTAATAGAGATATCTCTCTCCATGCACTTGCCTCAAGTTGTGAATTATGATGATATATACATTAATATTTGAGGCAGTCAAGTCTCATAATGACCTTTTGTATACATGATATATATATATATATATATTTATATGTTTTTGATTATTAAGGGTAAAGAAAGATTAAGAAAAGAAAAATTGCAAATATTGAATAACAAACTTAAAATTTTGTTGAGATCCAATTTTTAAAAAAGGATTAT
>JBBYHK010000022.1:12850513-12865202 GCA_038382065.1 Adansonia grandidieri | reverse complement strand
TGTTTTTGATTTCTCAATGGATAAGAATTTTAAGGTAGAAATTTGTTTCTCAATGGCATCTTGTTGATCTCAAGGCAGGATTTATGGGCATTGAAATGAGCAAAGGCTTTAAATAAGGAAATCCGGTAATTTCAGATATATAATATAAAAATGTAATATAATATATTTAATAAATATAAAATAGTGTAATAGATATAACACGTCTAAATATGATTTTAATTATATGTTTAAGTATAATTAACATGATGCATTTAAATATAAAAATGATACATTTGATATACGTACCGTATTCATACGTAAAATTTTGATATAGTTAATAATTTTGTTATAATTATATTTGCATTGCTGACATAAACAAATCTAAAAGACGCAACACCCACACACAAATTATTACACCTATCCTATGGCCTTTGAAATGAGCAGAGGTGAAAACAATCCAATGGTGCCTCAATGGGTGCAACATTATTTGTATGTATATATATATATGTATGTATGTATATATATATGTATGTATAAATTGGTCGGGTAATGGTACTAGTGCATAAGTACATATAGCTTTACGTTAATTTGTAACAATTTGGATTTTGGACACTTTCCAAACCCATCAATAGCTCTAACACGTTACTTTACAAACTAAGTGTATTTTTATTGCCTACTGGAATTACAATATTTTCCATACAAATAAAATTGAGTTATTTTTTTCGATTTATGTAGATTAATTAATAGTTTGCTAAATTTTGACAAAACTTTAAGCTAATTCATGGAAATTGAAGTTTACATGCATATTTCCCAAATTGCCAATTCTTAGCTCATTTTTACATCTCAAACTCCAAATTAATAGATTCAAGTTTGATACAAACACTCAAGCATTGATGCATGCTTATGGTAGGATGTATTTGATAACATCATAATGCCAAGAGTGAGATGTAGTCAAATTGCTGAAGCAAAAGGGGGGGGGGGCGCTTGACAGTCTCGTGATTGTGTATTGTTTGGTGATTGAATGTTTTGACTGTCCGTTAAACATGAATCTGAGTAGGGACCCAAAGTTCATTCAAGCAATTAAAGCCATGGATATTGCATGGAAGACCCCAAAGAATAAGGGCACAACTCAAAAGCAAGAGTAATATTTAAAATCAAATCGCAAAGGTTACGCTTATCGATGCCCTCATAGCCCACACGATGGGTTAATAAAAGTGCTAAAAAAGTTCGGAATCATCTTTATATATGCACAATAATATATATACATATATATATATATATATAGTTGCCTCTACCTTTTTCATGAAAAAAAGGAAAAACAAAATTTCTTGCTTTACATTAAAAGCCATTGAACAAGAATTTAGTATCAAATTTCAAAATATATTTCAAGGTTTTATCCATCAAAATCAAAATACTAACCTTTTTAAAGTAAGAAATCAATCAATTCATCCTTTAATTTTTTTTTTCTCTTTGGTACAATTCTAGTATCTTAATGCACTTACCTTTTATATACGAACAAGATTTACCATTCAAGGTTAATTCCTTAGAAAAGTACTGATTTAACAACATTTTCCTTAAATCATAACAGTCCCAGTTGTAAAATGATAGGAAAAAAAAAATATTGAACCACTCTTGAAACTAACTATAAGAAATTTTCTATTTTGCAACAAAATTTTCTTTAGTAACTTCAATTATGTTGGAAAATATATATTTTTATAACATAATAAAAATTCTTATAAATGTTGTAATTAGCTAAGGCCAAAGAAAACATACATATATATGCATTATATTATATATCAAAGACCTAGAATTACTGTCAAATGTCAAGGTGTGTGCAACTGCAAGTAGGAACTAAACTTAGCTCATGGAGAAAGGCAAATGATGGCCAAATATTCGGCAAAATTGGGTGTATAATATAATCACGACTTCAAATTATTCTTAATTTAAGGAATATTAAAATTTTTCATTAATTAATGGGGTAAATTATTATTATTAATTGGAAGTCTCGGGTTTAAATTTTAGGACCCAAAAAATATTTATATGTGATATATTATTTATAAATAATATATGGACGGAAAAGAATAAAGTGAAAATCTTGCTACATATGGTTGATGTCGGTCCAAAATTAGAATATTAAACATGAAGTATGTTGGGCAGCTGTATATTTGTATGTTTCATTAATTAATCACATGGCATTTAGGGCATCATACATTCAAAGCACAGCAAAGCTGGACTGAAAAAAAGAAAAAAAAAAAAAACCACATACATACATACATGCATGGATCCATGCATAAATTAATTACTATCCAACGCAAATTCTGACCACTGAGACCATGCAAAAGGTTTAGAAATTAAACTTTATCAGCTAGTCTAAGTTTATCTTTTACCTACGGTAAATGGGAGGTGGGCAATATATTTATTACACTAGGGCTAGGTGGGTTTGTCATGAATGGTCTCCATGGATGATGGAACATCAGAGCAGCAATGTTTCAACAGTTTAAGTAATTTGAAAAACCCCAGCAAACCTCAACATCTCTACTAGAAATATATATATATATATATATGTGTGTGTGTGTGTGTATATGGCGTTTCGAAATTCAAAGTCCAATCTCTATTTTTAAACATCATGTTATTATTTTATACAAAGGAAAATAGATGACCAAAAAAAAAAAAAAAAGACAAAGTTGAACTCTAGACTGAAAACAATGCGTTGATCATTAAATACAATTCTTTTTGAAATAGTATTTTAATTATTCATTAATATTTATAAATATAAATTAGGGTTTTAAAAATTAAATTAATTTTTGTTATCGTGTACATCTTATGTAAACACTTACTTTCTAATAATAACTGTATATAAATTTAATATTTAATATATTGCATACATATATATATTCTAGACTAAAGTTTACATTGAATTAAAATTCTTAATTATAAATTAAATAAATTTATTTAATTGACATATTTTAATGGAACTAAAATTTTTGTTTATATTTACATCATAAAATATTTTAAATAAGATTCATTTGTTCAAATTTTTAAAATAATAGTTTCATATGGAATAAAAATAATTAGTAGCTAATTTTTCTCTTCGTATTATTTTTATTTAGCTTGAGTTTGAGACAAAAACTTTATCTTCAAATCAAATCAGTTTATTTCATTTGGTTGGTCCAAACAGTTGCTTCCAAAAAAGAGAAAAAAAAACGAGATATTAAAAAAAATAAATTTTAATTAATATATTTTTACATCCTTTAATATTATAACAGATCTGTTTGTATGAAATTTAGAAATCCCGTATTAAAATAAAATCATGAATATAGAGTTAAATTCTTTATCAAAATAAATTAACTATGGCAAAAATATAATTAATGTTAAATATATCGTTATAAATAAATTATTAATCAAAGGGCATAGAAACCAATTAGAAAGATTGATTTACAATATTTTGAATATGAAATAAATATAAGAGTTTATATTTAACGCATTAACAATTTATATATCTATATATTATCGATAAATCAAATAATATTATTTTATTAAAAATTTTTATAATTTATTAACAGCATATAAAATTATATATAGTTGATGCATCTAATTTAAATCTTAAATATAAATAATTTTATTTATATATATATATATATATGGTGCAAAAGAGAGCGAGGGGAATTCCATTTTCATCTTCAACGATCACTGAAGTGGTAGTTATTTAATTTAAAGTGATTAAAAGCGTCAGAAAAGCTATAAGGGGCAAAATTTAATTTGCAGATGAAAAGTCTTGCAAAGCGAAAAATGTCGTTTCAAATTAATATGAGCCCTATGTCTAGAATAGACTCTTGTGCTTTGAAGATGATTTATTAACCCGCTATTCTATTTTACCAACATTTTTTTTTCCTTTCTGTTTTTTAATTTGTCCATTGAACATTTGGGCAGCAACCGGTGCCTCGGAGGTACAGTCCTTTATAATGACCGGGTACCACGTTGGAATGACATGATTACCCTTAAGATCAATTTCCTCTGCCCTCCTAGGGGAGGGGGTTAATTTGACATTCGCTCTCCCATGCACCATCCCCCCCCCTCAATTAGGAGGACCTTATATATATATATATATATAAATATATCTAAATATGTTAGTGTCAATATCCCAAATTATTTTGGCCTCTTGAATTTCTCACGAGATTATTAATATCTCGACAATATGGAAAGAGAAATTGAATGGTGGGGCCCCAAAAGTCACATACATACATGCAGAAAGTAAAATTTGGGATTTAGTGTTTCATTATGCCCAAATGAGTGGTTGGAATCAAAGGTATTACACCCCCCCCCCGCCCTCCCCTGCACGATTTCGTTTGGAGAACCGTGTATGAATCATTAACAAAACAATATACCATGTAGTATTTTATTTAGAACAAAAGGTTAATTATTGTTCATAACATATATAAAAAAAATTAATATGCTATTTTTTAAAATTTAATAAAAAATAATATATTAAATATAATAAATTTTTAATCAGTAAAGGCCTGTTTAAATGGATCTTTATTTATATTAATTTTAGCATATATTGCTATTAGAGTTCATACAATATGATTTTTTTTGAGTAATGTAAATTTATATCCTAATAATATGTATTTCGTAAGGATTTAGTTTATAAGTAAATAAAAATTACTCTTTGAAGATTATTATATATCTAATAATATTTTTTATAATGTTTTAAAAATAATTAATAAAGTTATAAACAACTGCTTGTAATACAATATTATTATCATAAATAATATATTAACCAACTTCAAACAGTACTTCAAGACAGTTATTAGCAAAAACTCATTTCATAATACGACTAGAGATACCTTCATATTTTGCTTAACAATTCTTCTTAATGGCAGACTTTTTTATATTAACATTACGTACACAGGATTTTTTTTCCTCAAAATGAATTTAGCAAAAAATTGAATTTTGTTTGATATATTAAACTTTATAGCTTTTAATAATTATTTTTGGTTAAAATAAAACAATATTAATCAAATTATATATATATATATATTTTTATTTTTGGAATTTAGGGAATTGGGAACGGATAGTTAGGCAGCAGGATTGAGTTAGAGTTTAAAAAGGAAGAGTGCGTGGGGGGGTTTCAAGTACTTGTATAAAAATGATAAAATCTTCTTTTTATCCTCCAAAGAAAGAAAAGAAAAAGGAAATTTCAAAAAAGAAAGAAAGAAAGATAGAAAAGAAATAAAGAAAGAGTAGCAGTAAAAACTAAAAAGGAAACAAAGTCCCTTAAAACTTAATTTACTTTAGTTTTGCATACTTTCTCAGCCTATGCTATCCCCCAAGAAGTCCACAAAAGAAAATAAATAAATAAATAAAACTCCCTACTGACTCATATTTCTCACTTTTCCTTCTCAAGTGTCATTTTCTCACATATACTTCACACAAAAGAAACAACCATTCACTTCATTACCTTGTCATTTCTTCCTTTTCTCTTTCTTTTTCTCTCTCAATCTTCAATCTCTGCAACTACTGCCCCCCAAAACAATTGATCAAACCCCATCTGAAGAAAGCCCCAGAATTTTTTTGACTTGTTTTGTTTGGATCACCGAAAGCACACATCTCTCTCTTCCCTTCGTCTTCATCTTCATTTTCATATATACAGAGACCTAATCCTTTCGTCGATATATATAATTATTGTTATACTACAAAAACACTGGTAGGACGAGAACAGTAAGAGTAGCGAGGAGAGAAGAAGGAAGAAGAAAGGGAGTGATTAATCAGGAACGTAAGCTGAGGGCCTCAAAGTGATTTTCTGGGCGTTAAAGATGGAACTAGTCCCAGCACAACTTGATTTATCCTTGCAAATCAGCCCACCAAACAGCAAACCCACATCGACGTGGAGGAGAACAGAAGAAGATATGGATTTGGGTTTCTGGAAGAGAGCTCTCGACTCCAGAAATTCCATGTCTTCAATGGCAAAACCTGATAACTGCTTCGAGCTCTCTTTGTCGAATCCAAGGGTTTCAGAGTCCAACTCCAACCACCTTCAGCTTCCCCAAAACGGTAGCGCCAATTGCAATGGTAATCTTTTCAACGCTTATAACCAAAACCTGTTCCCTCACCATCACAACCAACTCCAGCATCCGGTACTGTATCAACATCAGCACCAACAACAACAACAAGGGTTAGGACAAGAGCTTGGTTTCTTGAGACCCATCAGGGGAATTCCCGTCTACCAAAACCCTCCTCCTACTCCTTTCCCATTTTCTCAACAGCCTTTGGAATCATCTCTAGCTTCCTCTCCTTCTTATTTGGCCAGTAACAAAATTAGTAACACAAGCTTGAGCCCCTTTCAGTCTCAAGGGTTGATGAGATCAAGATTTATGTCAAGGTTTCCTGCTAAAAGAAGCATAAGAGCTCCAAGGATGCGATGGACTACTACACTTCATGCTCGCTTTGTTCATGCTGTTGAGTTATTGGGTGGTCATGAAAGTATGCTTCATTTCTCTTTCTTTCTTTCTTTCTTTTCTTTCTCTACTATTCACTTTCCAGTCTTTTTTTTTCCTTTCTTCTTTCACCATTCCTTTGTTTGATTTTAAGCATCTTTGGAAACAGGAAAGAAAAAAAAAGAGAAGGATATTATTAAGCTAAAGGAAATGGATTTATGTAAATATTATGTTTCCTCTCAAATCATATGCTTATTTTCTATTCTTATGGCGGTTTTAGGAGCTACACCCAAGTCAGTTCTTGAGCTAATGGATGTCAAAGATCTTACCTTAGCACATGTTAAATCCCATCTACAGGTAAATAACTTTCACATCCTTCTGTGATATAAATCTCAACCGGCTTTTCAAAGCCCTTCTACTTGCAGGGGTTACCTAAAAATGGAAGAAAAAATAAATATAATCTTGAAATATGTAGTTCAATTTTCTGCAACTTCGGCTTCCTTCTTATCTTTCTTCTTCAAGCTGATAATGGCGCAAGCTTGATGCAGCGCTAATGGCGGTAGTAACCTGAGTTTTGCATTTTTAAACAGTCAGCATTACAGGAAGCTGTTAATAACATAGATTACAAATTCCAATGTTTCCTTGCAGAGGGTCTCCCAAATGCTCAGCACTTCTTTTTCTACTAGATCTGATGATTCTGCAAGCTAATAAACAGCTTTTTGCTTGGAAGATTGAACCAACCCATGTAAACGAAAAAAATTCAATTAAAAAGAGAGAGAAAGAGAGGGTCAGTGGTAAATTATTATCGACTTCAAGATAATAATAATAATAATAATAATAATAAAGAGTAAGACAAAGCCCAAGGTATTCAAAAAAAAAAAAAAAAATTGAGTCACTTAGCTAAGGCGAGACAAGTTTCTAACTCAGTTCAATTATTTTTTTTTGTTCATAAAAAATTATTTTCTCTTACAGTAAATAACCAAAGTACAAAAACACATCATTTCTCAATGATATCTTACTCAGATGGGTTTTCTTTTAACCTCCCTCCCTTAACCATGGTTAAACTCTCATTTTTTTTACTGCTCCTAAATTCACAATATGCACATATTTATATACAAACATAAATGCTTCTTTGATTGCCTGCAGATTCATTTCCCTTTCTTTTTTTACTTTTTTTTTTTTTATTTTTTACAGTCCGTACTTGCATAGGTGCATGCACTGTATCAAAATGTCTAATGTCTTTGATACACGGAACACTTAATTATCGAGTCTACTTTCTGGTTATTACTTTATTTAGTTGTCCATCTTTTTAGCTACTCAAAGCGCTAAAAATGACGCTAATTAAATTTTAAGTACCTTTCTCACAATCAACTCTAATGCATTCTTGTTTACTCTTTAACAAGGTTTTTTTTTTTATATAAATTTTCCGGTAGATGTATCGAACGGTGAAGACCACAGACAGAGCAGCTGCATCGTCAGGTTCGTATAGGAATATTTCTTCATCATTTTGAATTGCATATATATGATGCTTAAATTTGGGTTTTACATAAAAATTAATTGTTTAATTAAGCAGGACAATCAGAGGCATTTGAAAATGGATCATCGGGAGATACTTCTGAAGATTTGATGTTTGACATTCAAAACCCAAGAAGATCAGAGATATCAGTTCAGCAGGGAAGATCATCATCATCACCATCGAATGCCCATCAAGACAAGGAGTACCATGGACGCTGGAGCAATTCGTCAAGGTTAGTCTGCTGTGTACAGCAATACTACTAATAGTAATAGTATAGTTTGGCTTGCCTGTCAGCCTGTCCTTTCTGTTTCGTTTGTTTCCTTCCTGTACTGTTTGGCCACTCGGAAATATTTCCTTTCTTTTTTTTAAAAAAAAGAGAAAATAAAAGTGACAATGAATCATCGATACTGGGATCGATGTCACAGCCACCACATACATACCTAAAGTAGTACGGCCCTTAGTTTTGCTTTGATTTATCGTCCTGCTTCGCTTTTTAACTTGTATTGCATATTTGCATTCATACATATATATATATATATATCTATTTATGCATTTAGTCAGCACTGTAGGAATACGGAAGAAAATATTTAGTTATTCTCCAAACCAAGAATTTTAATACTGATAAGCATTTTTTTGTTTGCCTAAAATTTTCTAGAAAAAATGTCGGTCCGTTTATTTAACAAGAACAGACAACAGTTTGTCTTTTATTATATAAGAATGTTTGTACTGGAATTAAAATTAAAAGATACCATTTCTCTTTGTCTCTCTCTTCTCTCGTTTAGCTTTAGCTTTAGGTTTGCCTAGGCTTTTTCTCTCCACTATCATATGCAATGCAAATACAAACATAGTTACATGCAAGAGATCACAAAAAGTAGGGAGAAGTGATTTGGGTTCTTTGTTTTGTCTGTCGCCGAGTGTCGAGTATGGACGACCAGAAATGCTGAAACTCCATGATGGAGTAATTATAGCGCTCCTACTACATATTTAAGTATCTCAGATTCTGATGGTGGTAGTGGGTGTGGTAAAAAGGGAGTAAAAGAAAGCACCCACTCTCCCCTTGCCATTCCAACTCCAACACTTTGAGAATCCCAAATGAAAAATCCGCCTAAAAAATGGAGATATCTCTTTCTTTTGGATTTTGTGGGCTCGGATATAGGGCTAATAGATGGGTCCTACAAGTAGAAAACTTAGTCTCAAAGCTAAACTCTCCGGTGGCCCCCATTAGTGGAAATATATTGGCATTAGAGCTATTCTATTTGAACCTTCTTTTCATTGAGGTCTGTTGTTATGGGTAATGGGCATGGAATCACATGGGGGGTGGCTTTCACTTTATTTCAATCAACATAAAATGTAAAGTGTTAGCAAACAAATATATAGACAGTAAAAGATAGATTTCTTTTCTCAGTTTGCCTTTTTTCTTCTGCATGGCCTCCACTGGTAGGATATATTCTCTCATTGCGTTGGTTTCTAACAGGGAAGCTTGGTTGCATGGGAAACCTAAGGATTCTCCTGGAAACTTACCACATCTCCAGGTACTAATTTCAAATCCTTTTATTTCCAAAAATAACCTTCAGTTTTAAACTTCTGTCCTACATTCTGATGATAATATATATAGTAATGAACAAAATAAAAATATATATATGTTTATATATAGTGAGAAAGTGGGAAAAAATAGCTTTTTTTGCCCTTCTTTCTTCATGGAGCCTAGCACATTTCACATTGCACTATTTCCTGCGGTGATTGTTAAATGTTGAACTGAACCAAGTTTTCCAAAATCTATATGTTTATTTGAAGAACTAAATGAAACAGAAAGCTAAACCCCAACTCAAGGTGGTTTTTTAGTCATCGTTTTTTAAAAGAAAAGGAAGAAAAAGGGGTGTTTAATTTTTATGACGGTTAAAAGCTCTTTTTCGTTCTTTTAAGAACCCTCCCTAGGACCCCTAGCTCAGCCCTAATCATCAATTTTACTGCACTTGTATTATACTTCAAAACCTTATATCTTTGCCTATCAAGCTCATTGGTTTGACCTTGAAAGATGCATGGTTGTAGATAGGGTCAAATGATGAATAATGCACCAGAACAGTGATAAACTGATAATGTAATACTAAAGACTAATAATGGAGAATAGTCTTGCGAGTAGCACACAGGGGATGAACCGCAGCAGGCTTACAAAATCTTATAATCTAGCTCTAGCTATGTTTCCTTTCCTTTTCTTTTTCCCCTTTAAATTCGCTAGCATAAAAATTCTATCAATTATTCCCCAAGTCAATGTGTCCTTTGGTTCCGATGGCTCCGTAATTCCTCAATCACACTTCCCTTGTGGCAACTGCTCAATGTGTGCTCACACATATTACTAGCTGCTAGTAATTTATTGCTCTGCTTTATATGCTTTTGATGATTTCCTTTTCCTTGTCTTTTTTTTTTAAAAAAAATTGTTGCAGAAGGAAATGGATCCAAAATGCTTAAGCTATGAGAGAATATCAGATGTAAGCTCATCAAGCCTTTCAGGGACATGCCTCAAGAAGCCTAATTTGGAGTTCACTTTGGGGGTGCCACATTGATATAATAAAATTTTATATACATAAAAAAATTCTATATCTTTGTGTGTTTACTGCTCATTTTGAAATGATTATATATCACTGAAGAGAGGACCAGAAAGGGAAGCCGGTGAAGAAGAGAATCAGGTACCCTCCCATTTAAAAAGAAAAAAAAAATCAGACCAAAAAAAGAAAAGAAAAAGAGAGCTAAAGAAAGACAGAGAGCAAGAAAAGACGAGAAGGAGGTGGAAAAGAAAAAAAGATGCACACGTCCTTCCTATCAAGCAGCCGTGTGAGAGATCCAAATCAACTTATTATATCCCTACGTAAATATGAAATCTAATTGATTTTGTATGATTTGCAGCACTTATTGACAGAGAGAGAAGAAAAAGAAAGAGAGAAAAAAGAGAGAGTGACCCTTTAACTATCTTAAAAGTATGAACTATATATGAAGTGATCCTCGGTAATTGTAATGGAACACTTACATTTATAAAATATTTTTAGCATTATTTTTACCAAAGGGTTTGCTTGTGGTTTCTGTGAATATGATCTCTCTATTCTTTTTCTAGCGTTACTTGTTACATTCCTCACACTTGGCGAACAAATGCAAATATATATACATATATGAGGTAAGGAAAATGGCAGTATTAGCTTAATTAAAATTAATTGGGTAAAATACCCAAAAAAAAAAATAAAATGAAAGAAGAAATGAAAAGAGAAAACTTTCAAACCCTTTTATTAAAAAATCAGATATCATCAAAGTTTATAAACCGAAAAAAAAAAAAAAAATTTTACTCCAATTTTCTATTAGCTCTTTCGGTACCCTACAGGTGGACTATTTATGCAACATATATGTGATTAACCCTTTTTTTGGTTAAACTTCCATGCATATAATCTCCATAAAAGAGAGAGAGAGAGAGAGAGAGAGAGAGAGAGAGATTAATTAAAATTCTACAATTAAAGTACATTTTGAAATTAATTTGTGTCAGATAATGACGAAATTTTACACTTCCCGATGGTTCGTGAAGGAACAATCGCTCCCTTTGTCATTGCACGTTAAATTTAGAATATTGATAAAGCCATAGACTTTGGTGTTTAGCCTTTCAAAAAGATGATTGAAGTTTCTGTACGTAAATTTCAAATTTGCCATGTCCAATTGCTGAGAGGAAGCTTCCTTGAAAGTGCAGCTAAACATTTCTCGCAAAGGAGAATTATTGCTTTAAATTGCTTTTTCTTTTTAATCCTTAAATTTAAGCTATCGTTTTGGCATTTTCAACAGTATTATTCCACATACAGCCTCTGAGCAAATGAGCTAATTCCGCAATGTTTTGCATGGAGATTCATTTAATTTTATAAATCTTGCAACTTTGGGAAGCCAAAAGTTTCATCGAATATTGCTGCTATAATTAATTGAAACATACAACCGAATAAGATCTTTTTAGACAATACATTAATTAAATACATTTTATATTTAAGACGGTCAAAAATTGAATTTTTAATCATAAAAATTAAGAATCAAAACATTTTACTAACAAATCACACAATTATTGGCACATTAAAGAAATTATGAGTTTTGGTTTTTGTGTGTTTTTTAGGGATAGTATATAATTAACAGATTAAATTTTTGCCTAAATTAGGGTTATCTTAATTACAAGTATATATCGAAGGATATTGTTAAGGAAATCTAGAAAGCCGAAAATGTTGAACAGGAAGTGAAAAACCCCACAAACACTCCTTTAAACTCAAAACATACAAGAGAATATTGATTGGAAAAGAACCGAAAAAACACTAAAAGAAAGTGTGTGTGTGTGTGTGTATATACATAGAGAGAGAGAGAGACAGAGACACAGATAGGGAATTTAAGACAAGAACAGATAGTCTTTTGTGTACAGAAAGATTCCTACCAAATATTTGTTGTCTAGTCAGATGTTTCCTTCTATAAGCACAAAAGTTTCTGCCTTTGGATCATATATTAGGCTTCAATAATTTTCAATTTGCGAAGAAAGCCTCATGCTCTAATGTTAACTTTTTCAAGCTATAATAATTACAAGTTGTAGCTGAAAATGGGTCCAAATATTTGTTGTTTGGTCACAATCATGGATCAAGGACCTCAACTTCTAGGCATTGTAAAAGACTTAAGTACCTATGAGATTAAATAAGATATGATGAATGCAATCTTTATCAAGCTAATTTTGTGGTGAACAATTAAGGAGTTTTAGGTCAATTTAATTGATGCGCCCCCTATTCCAATTGGTCTACAAATGTTGCTAGTAATCTCCAATCTCCCTTAAAATTTGGGAGTTCAAAAACAAGTAAAGCCTACAAGATTGACAGCATCAGATATGCACGGTAAGTGCAAGACAAAGTGAAATTACTTGGGAACCATGGTGGAAATATTTGGTAAGTTCACATCCAAACTTTCATAAGAAAAATATACAATAGTCCGAAAGCTAGAATTGTACAATAATGTCATTCTTTTCTTTCAACCATTATTCCTTACTAAAACCATGACTTTACTGAGCAAGAAAGCTTTCCATGATTTAGCTATTTGACAAAATAGAGTTATGTTAAATTAAGCAACACTATTAGAGTAACATTGTTTGGATTTTAATTAATTAAACATCTCCTAAAAAGGGAAGCTTCTAAATCTAACTCCCGTAACTCTAGTGGCAAACTTTCAGCTTAGGGTTGTTTTATTGTCAAATGCCTCAGCCTTTTGTTGGATATTGCATGTAGTCTTACAACTTTTCCTTATGAAGCAAAAGAGAAAGAAAATAGACAATGGGTAATTCATGAAATGCTTGGGAAAAATGGAATTATTCTTATACCTTGCTTTGGTTAGGTTAGTTGAGGACTTTCAGCTTTAGTACAAACGGACGAGGAAAAAGTGATTACATGAGAAGAAAAATATTGTTCATGCATGAGTCAAACCAAATCAGGTTTGGATAATAAAAAAATATTTATTTATTCAAAGTTTAACCAAACAATCAACTTAAAATATATTAAAAATTATCTTATATCAATATTTATATTTTTATAAGTAAATATTAATAAAAATAATTCATTCAATAATAATTTAAATTAAATATTTTAAAATTTAGATTTTTAACACAAATGCAGTTTGATTTTTAAGGAGGCATAAGTATGGGTGTTAAAATCTACGAGAATGAAAGAAGGAATAACTTTTCCTTTGATTTTTGACACCTTTTATTTGCTTTGCTGAGGTTTTACACAAAGGGGGGTTTTGGTTTAAAGCTTACAGGCCCCAGTGATACACGAGACATCCATCTCTGCCAGTAAAAAGCCATATATATAGCAGATAAATATTAATGGAGCAGACAGATTAGCAATTCAAAATTTAAAGCAATTATCATTTACTACCCTCTCTCTCTCCCTCTCTCTCTCTTCTGCCCAAAGACCAAAAGAAAACAATGAAACTGAGTAAGAATAAAGAGACATTAACTTTAACCAGACAACCCACATAAGAATCAAACATCGAGTCATGGTCATAAAATCAAAGCAACCAAAAGTTAGTAGGAATTTAATAAAATTTCCAACCGTGCAACCCTTAACCTATAAAACATCAAATCATGCTATTTTTTTCCAGCTAAATTTAAAGTGATTGTCCTCTCCACTCACTCACTCACTTTCTACTGATTAATATATCTTATTTATTCCCCACCAGTTTTTATTTTTTATTTTTTTTATGTATGCTTCTGATTAATGGTCCTTCATAATAAACGATTAAAATTATTCAGTTATTATTTAATAATTTTTTATTAATTCAAAAACGAAAATGTTAATTATACCTTTTTTTTTATATAAATATCATCTTAATTAGTACTTAATAATTTTTCTTTTATATATAAAAATAACTTGAGAAAATTAAATTACGTGGTCGACACCAAATTCCTAGAATATAAACAAAGCTCAGATTTTGAGAACTTCGATTAGGCTCAAATGAAGGCACACGAACAATGTTTATATATGAATATGGATGATTCTAAGCAATGACAAGCCTGCTCAAGTTGCACTTAGAATGTCACCTATATAATTATTACTAATTTGTTAATTAAAATCAGTAATCAAACTTAATTAACAAGTAATTGTTAAGACCGATGGATAATGAATAAATTTGCATATAAAATATATATATATATATATACGAAAAAAAAATTATTTTGATTTCGATCGAAGTAAAAAACAAAAGAAGCTTTAATTTC
>JBBYHK010000022.1:12827566-12847927 GCA_038382065.1 Adansonia grandidieri | reverse complement strand
TTCAAATAATACTTCATTAAAAAAAATTGTTTCCATACTTTGTTCTTTTAGATTAGTTGAGATGATCCTATGCCAATTTCGATATCATTTAGGGGCGCTGTTGGTGCCATGAAGGGATTGATCACTAAGTAATTTTTTATATTTCAAATTGTCGAAATTGAATTTAGATAATTGAAATTAATTTTTGAATATTTTATCAACAACTAATTCACATAATGATTTTTAATATATTATTAATCGTTATAATTTGCTATAAAGTGGGGAGAAAGACTTGTTTTACAAGATATAGGGAGAGGTCATCTTATCAAAGCAAACTAGGCAAAATTTAATCCGAACTCAATTTTTAATAAAATTGCTAATTCCCAAGGGTGAAATGGGCTTATTTGCGAACTTGAAAATTAGTTTAATTGATTTATAAAATCACTTTTAAAATTTGACATTTAATAGATCTACAGTCCAAATGCCATTATCTTCTCCAATTTTAAGTTGAAGCCTCTTTTGTTTAAAGTATGATATTTTGTTTTAAAAATATTAAAGAATAATTAAAAGAAATTTTAGTAAATATCTATAAACATTGGTTAATCATATCCTTATTATTATTATTATTACAGGAATTACTTCAAGTAATTAATTATTTTCAAAACTAAAATTAGGCAGTTAAAAATTATTGACTACAATCCCAAGAATGAATCTGATCTCTGCATCACATTGCCCTTATTATAACTAGAAAATTGCAGCCATACTTTTACTAGGCAAAAGCATATCGGTCCAACAACAACTTTATGTGTTGGATTTTTCAATTTCGTCGAGCATCAAATAATTTTGACTTTTTCTTTGGATGCCAGCAAATGTGTTGTTTCTCGAACCCTGTAAACATTGCCGGATTATTTTGTAAGTTTAGTTAATATATTATTTATAATATTTACATGGCATTAAATTTAATAATTAATAATTTTTTTTATTATTTTTAATGTATTACATAAAAATGTTATATATATATAATAATTTTAAAGAATACTTAACGTACTTATTAATAATATATGAAAATTTTTATTTATGACCTTTTAATTTTGTCAAAACTCTACTTATATAGTATGACATAACAAAATAAAAGTTCGTATTTTATGTATTAAACAGTAAAGGGTATGTCTTCTAACAATTTCTCATAATATATACATTAACGAAAAAGACAAAAATTAAGGAGAAAAGAGAGAGAGAGAGATAATAATAGGAAAGGAACAAAATCTCACAACAAAGGTATTGTATTCTAATTCAGTGTCTCGTTTAGGTTGCTTTGTTTTTTGTTTTTGTTTGTTCGTTTATTTCCTTACAATACAACGCATAATAAGGCGAGAATCTCGCGGGAGCCAAAGGCATCATTCTTCAATTCAATCTTTCTTCGTTAGACAACAGAACAAAGCAAAACAAAAAGGCATGTAATAATAAAAATAATATATAACAAATATATTAATATATGTATTGTTGTTTTTAATATTCGTTCACACGTGTCAAAACGTTGGACCCACACGGTTTAAGGGGGAAGGGATGTGGTCAAAGATATACGGTCACCGTCGGAACCACCGGGAAGAAGCGAGAGCGTGGAAGGCGCGAGAATTGAGGTAAAATCATTTCGCAATCCATTGCTTTATGATTGACGTCTCGCTGACAGTGCTGTCAGCGTAGCAGCAGCAGAAAAAAAAGAGAGCAGAGGCAGCAAAAGCTCTGTCGTTTCATTCATCGATCTAGTACGGCCATGACGGGCAATTTGACAGCGACCACACCTTCTTTCCGTCGCCCTTCGCTGAGGGCAGTCCCGTCTTTGTCTGGCCGGCACTCAAGACGGGCCGCTACTTCTATGCACTAGTATGACTTTGCTCTCACAGTACGATAAACTATATATAGATGAATTACAACCGCAAACAACACATTCACTACCTGTTTTTTTACTTTTTTACTGCTTTGAAATTTAATTAGTCTAAGCCTACATCCTCATTTTTTACCATAATCATTATCAAGTAAATTTACATGTATTTTTATTGATACTCGTATTGTAGTTAGAGATATTTATATTTTAAATTTATGTTAAGTCAAATTTAAATACAATATTAATATTTTTTTATACTTATTCAAAGTTGACTCGACTCAAAATACAGATTCAAATTTGTCTAGCTTCATCTGTATATGTAAATGGGTAACATAAACTCGTTTAGGGTTACCAATATTATTTTATTTTTTTAATATAATCTATAGTAATTTAATATTTTTATGTTATCTTATTTAAAAATATAACTAACTTAACATATTTTCAATTTTTACATTATAATATTATGTGCATTCCTTATATGATATAAATATAAAAATAATATATTATCTAACTGAAAAACAAGTTAAACTTGAGTCTTAAATGTTGGAGCTAAGGCCTATTCTTTTTTTGAAATTGATTTAAATTTTTTTGCTCAAACTCATTTTCTAGGCTTGCCATCCAAACCCTTTCAACTACTAGATAAACCTTCGGGTTTGAACGAATAATCCGACCCATAAGCATCTTGGCTTGTGATCTATTGATGGAATAGTTTTATGAATATTCATAAATAAAAAAATTCATTGAGACTTTAAAAGCCTTTTGATGTTATAAATATTTATATATTTCTTGCATATATTTATATGCTTATAACTACATAAGCCCTTAAACAAGTAAACAACATTTCTTGTCTTGTTATGTGAAAAAGAACCCAACAAAGGATTAAGTAAAGCATTAAACTCATAAGGCTGGTTGCTATATGTTTTTAATTCACTACATCTTCCCCATTTAATAGCTTCTTTGAAGATCAAATTCCATGCTGACACCGAAAGAATATTCTAAAGGAAATATTATCAATATGACAGAGGGTTATATCCTCTTAGCCAGGGTAAAAGCAAAAAGGAAAGTAAAAGAGTAGCTGCAGGTTGTATTTATATTTTTTAACTGCATTAATGATGCTCTTGCCATGAATCAACGACACCAAACTTTCACCATGGACTGATTAATACCATTAACCAACTTCCTTTTTTGTTAGCAAAGTATTCATTGCATTGTACGATAATCCAACGAAAACCTCAAAGTTTCATATGATCTGTAAATATATATCATTTTATTCGATACTTTATCAACAAATTATACATACAATTTTAGACATTTATTCAAATTTTTAATATGAAAGGGATGAATTAGAGAGTGGAAGAAAGATTTGGGGGTATGTTTTGATAATGTGGAAAGGTAAGGAAGGGGAAGTGAAGATATCAGAAAGTTATTAGAGGGAGTGGGTGGGGGACTGAAACCTGATTCAGACTGGGAGTCCTTTTCTTTTTCTCGAAAGCCTGAAATGAATCATTCATTCATAATTAGGAGCTTTTAATCCAAGGTGATGACATGATGTGACTAATGCTGAAACATTTTACCTTATCGTGGTCGGGGCCGGGGGCGGTGGGCGAGTACCAAAGCCAGTAAACTCTCTCCCATCGACTCGCCCCACCATTCAGACAGTAGAAGAGGACCACTCTCTCCCTAACTTTTCCTCTTAATTTTGTTAATTTTCCGATCTTTTTCATTCATTTTGATTTCAATATATAGAGTAGCTGCCTGATTCTTTTGGTCCATGTTTTCACGGTTTTTTCTTTTTTAATGTCTCAGTAAATTTGGGTATTTATGCAAAGACTTAAGAGTTCAAAAGCATAATGGTACAACAAAAGAATCTCTGACCATGCATGTAAATGAGAACATAAATTTGAGTGTTTTTTTCTTTTTTTGCCATTCTTCTTTACCGTTCAACTCTGAACCAACAAAGGTAAATCTGTAAAAGTACTTACAGAGATGTTCTGTTCCCTCTACCCAAAAACAAATATGTTCTTTCGTTTGTATGTGCATTTTTTGTATTCTCCATTGAAACTTTGGAAAATTTTCAAAGACCTTTTCTGTAGATGGGTCATTGGCTCTGTCAGGACCTCATTGAATTGGTTGCCAATTTTTTTTCTTCTTAGGATCAAAAATTAACCCATTTGACGTCTTTAAGCTCGTTTCTGCTTCTGCATAGTGGCCCAGTTCTTAATTCATGGACTGAAGTCCACAAGTGTAGAGTAAAGCTAGCAATACTAAACATCCAGCAGATTTTATGTGAAATGAAAGTTCAACCCTTGTTTACCGAAACCCATCACCCCAAATTCACTTTATTGGATCGAGCCAGTACCGTCTAACACCTCTCTCCTTTCGTTACTGAAGAGTCAAACGAAGCAATTGCTAGCTGGTGCAATTGCTATTTGCAAGCGCCAGCCGCACTACTAACGCTCTGCTTCTCATCTCAAAATCCAATCAAAACACGTTTCATTCCTCCACCTAATCACATTCTTTTCGCTTTCCAAAACTTATAGGTTCTTCCCTTATATGCAACTCTGACCCTGAAACCCATCAGCCCACTTCGTAGCTTCTCCTGCAACCGTTTCTCCACCAACACTACCCATTATCAGGTAAAGAATAAAAAAAAAAAAAATTCCTTCTCTTCGCACGTTTTCGTATGCATAATCCTGTTCCTGTGGTCTTTTCTTGCCTCTTTCCTTCTTTTCTATTTACTAGATAGACTTTAACAAGGATAGATAAATCTACATTCCAAAACTATTACCACGGAGAACTATTTCTTTTAACAATGTTTTCCTAGATTAGCGGCACTGCAGGCCAACTCATGGGGTATGGTTAACCAGCTCTAAACTTCGCATGATTGATCTTTCGCACACTTCTTTTGCTTTTTGAAGTTTGAAGGTCCCTATCTTCACTTCAGTATTTGATATTGAGTGTAAACTCCCAAAACAATTCTCGTACAGTGCCAGGCAACAATTATTTTATTATAAGAGATAACGATGCAGCGGGTCCACATTCAGAAAAAACCTTTTGAAAGGGAGGCTGGGAAGCCAGTTCAGGTTGAAAACAAAGTCTTCAGTTCAAGCAAAATACCAAATCCTTGCTACTAGAGACTAGGGAGAAATACCTAGCAATTACACCATTAAAGAAAACACAGATCTAAGCCCTAGAAGTACCTTCAAACATCATGTCGACACATTTCTATAACAAGAACCAAGTGAGAGTCACCTGATAGCGCACATCGAAGAAGGAATCCAACTCCTTGAGGTTACTATGCTGCAGGCCAGGACCTATTGTAAAAATGGCAACTCAGAGGCTGCCAGGACCCTTCATGTTCTGCTTTGCCACCTCTGATTCATGCGGAGACGGTATCTGCAAATTGCCATAAAACAAGATTAGATTAACGCTAAATAAAATCAAGCTATGGTAGTGCTATTGCATCGCAGAGCAATCAAAACACACCGCAAAGTTTATAATCATACCTTTTGCTGCAGAGATATGATAGTAGACCTCAACAAATCATCTCCAACTATCACTCTCAACTTTTTGATAAAATCATCACGAGTTATCTTCTTCGCCTTATGACGCATAAAAAATAAGAGTAATAATAATAATACCAAAGAATCAGAAACTTTGAAAAAAAAAAAAAAACAGGGGAAAGTGACTAAACATATTATTTTAACATACCCTGAATAGTTCATAATGATTAGCAACTTCATCCATATCTATTCGAGGAATTTTATTTGAGATGGCAGCAAACAACATAGGGAAAGGCATCCAAGGGGATTTAGGGGTCTTTGAAGTGTTTGAACCCAGACTAGGATCATTTTCTTGGGATCCCCCCGAACCTGAATTTTGGTGATTAATACTCCCCTAAATGACAAAAGATTATCAGCAACAAACATAAGTAAACCTCACAAAATATATATTATCAAAAACCCCATTTTCAGCCCGCAAATATCATGAGTACAAAGGTTGCTGCAGTTGCTGTATGACATAAAACATAAGAATAAGGACTGTCTCATGAATCATGAATAAATGATGCAGATAGCGATAAATTACTCTCTTCCATTTTAAGTTTCTTATCAGAATTTGCCTTTCCTTCCACCAGTCTTGCTTAACATAAGTCAACATAATGTATCATATAAATACTACAGAAACATGTCACAGCACATCACATAATAATTTGCTGTATCCACAGCTTCAAAACACATATTTCAAAAGTTAGCTTTGGAAATCTGAGTGCTCAAACAGCAACCACCTATTGCACACTGTTGCAGGACGAAAGAGCAGGAAAATGAAACCAGCAGAACTAGTATCTCTGAGAAAGTCAGGACCTTAACACAACCATATGCTATCTTGAATTTTTTGCAGATTGGTAGAGATATTGTTCAGCAATTTGAAATGCTGGTCAAATAAAATAGAATTCCTCCCATTTGTGCCAAAACCATAAACCTAATAATGACAGTCAAAGAATCCATAAGGTCCCAAGTGACTGCTTTCTGACCAAAGACAAAATCCCACAAATCCACATCCAGGAAGCAAGCACTGGTGAGGATCCACCAAAGAGTAGGATCGAGTTTATTAATGATCCTATTTACCATTACACCATCATGATTTCCAACTGTATAGATAATTTAAAGCATACCACAGTTATATTACTTACCAATTCACCTCGCGATAATGCAGTAACACCTGAAACAGCATGATTAGCCTCACTTCTAATCAAATGTCCTGCTGGAACAACAAAAACTTCAAGGGCTAAAAAACTAAAAATATTTCAAAAAAGAAAAAGAAATATATGATAGCCATACAGAATTTGCAGAAGACACAGCCAACTAAGTCATTGAACCAGTAGTTGGAGTGATCAGTGATCTCTTGAATGAAAAAACAAAATGCTCCACCAAGAGAAGATATCAACGCATCATGGAAGAAGCCTTGTTTTCTTAAATTAACAAAGTTAAGACTTTAACCATCAAATGTTTGACATGGAGATTAGACGGTTGAGGTCATTTAGTTGATTGCCAACCATCAATATTTAATCAGCATGATCCATGAGTTGCGTAGAGTCTCCAATTTGATGTTAGATGAAAGAAAGGAATAATGCAATAAACAGCATTCTAAAGAAGAAACATATCACCTTTAGCATCGGAGGAGAGTTTGAAGCTAACAATAAATTCTGGATAAATGTGGGTTTTGATATTCATGTTCCAGATAATATAGTACTTTGGATGCTGAAGATCATCCACTCCGCTATCAACATCCTCACTGCTAGGAAGAGATTGTTTATTTCCAGGGCAAAGAAGCTCCATCTTTCCCATTATTACACGACATAATATCATGCACTGTACTCCATTTTCGTCAACATCACAATAATTTGCACTGCACAAATAAAAGATAAACATTCAATCCTCAACGTGACCAAGGTATGGAAAATAAAGCTTGAAAATGTTATACATAAATAAGGAAAACAGACAGACACTAGCCAACGGCAACTAGCACTTAAAAAAATTGTTCAAGAGAGATCAAGAACGACAAGCAAAGAAAGTGAGTTTTCACATAGCAGCAAGAAGTCTGTGTTCAATGTGAACCTGATAAGAACATGAATCATGCAAGCGCAACATAAAATTTCCCTAAATTTCAGTAGAGATGAATCCATAAAATTATTAACGTGGAAGGTAAGATACTGTACCCTGATGGGAAACTTAAAACAAAGAACAGAAGAAAAAGACAGCAAGGAGATCGTTCAAGTTAATACATTCTAAGCAACTAAACAGCCAAGGCTCATTATAAGGTAAAAATGGACGACTGACTTCACCATTTTCCATGAATTGCAGAAAAGTTCTTCATGTTACTTACTCTATTTCCAAAAGCAAGGTAGCCCTAATCATTTTGCAAGCACAAGGGCCTAATCATTTATCTTTGGAGAGCAAGAAGCAAAGATACTTTTCATGATTTACAAATGTTACTTCATTAACAAAATTAAAATAGAAAGGCTTGCAACTGTTGCAGTACTTGAGAGGAAAGAAACAATGATTTTCTTTTGATCTCAAGGCTGCTATCGATTCCTCACTTGTTATCCTGACTTCATGTATGATTGCAAGGTTGTTTGGAAATCCCTTTCCCTTTGCAACTTTCTCGGCATTCATACTTACTTCTGTAGTCTTTCAATTACCATATAGTTTAAATAATAAAGACCATAAGTCATAGGTTGTGACGAAGGTCAATGCCTTGATTTTAAAGTTCTTGGCCTTTATTCAAACTTACACATCATACGCTTGTGTGGATAGTCGCTGAGCGGGTGCATAGCATGACGAAGATTTGCAACTATGCCATACACCCTTTCAGCAGCTATCCACACAAACGTGCGATGTGTAAGTGTGAATAGAGGCCAAGAACTTTAAAATCGAGGGGTTGACACTTCGTGAAGGTAACAACCGATGACCTATAGCCTTTATTATCTAAACTATACAGTAATTTGAAAGACTAAAAGAACAAGTAGGAACACCCAGGAAGTTGCAAAGACAAAGGGATTTCCGAACAACTCTGCAATCATACGTCACATCAAGATAATAGATAAAGAAACAATAGCAGCCTTGAGATCAAAAGAAAATAAATTTTTCTTTCCTCAGCAAAAAACAATGAAGAACTCCAACCTGGCATTAGCAAATTCTGCCGCAGCAAGATGAACACCAGCGCCATATATGTGTGGAATTGCAGAAAGACCACAATGCGCAAGCCCATGCATCATGATGGTAGGCAAATCTGCTTTAGAGGAAGCAAGCCATGCATATCGAACATTTGCAGTCCCCCGATATTTCTTCGTAATTTGAACCTGCTTCTGGAAACATTCTAATCTATATTGTCTACTGGAGCAGGGTTTTATGTCAAGAATATCCACACCTCCACAAGGGTTCATACCCATAAGATACATTTTCTTAACAGTTGAATAATCCAACTCTACATCCGCAAACTCGTTTTCGGTGACCAAGTTCATCCTTGTTTCTTGAATATCCTTGACAGCTTTGTTGGGTTTTCCATCAACATCCCTACTGCAATTATCCTCAACTTCTACAGCACAATGACTGGAAGCAGGTTTCTGAGCAATTTGAAAATGTCGAACAAAAGAACTTGACTCCCCACTACATTCCTTCAACTTTGACTGCTCAACACCATTAATGTCAATCTCAAGCTGTAGCTTGATCTCAGGAGGGGCATAAGATTCAGTAAACATGAATTCTTGATTGTTCTCGAATTCATGTTCGCAGCATTGGCATGTTTCATCCTCACCAGTAAAAGTCTCTGGGAAGAAACAGCCACCAGCCTCATCAATCCAAGCAATCGGATTTTTCAAGCCAGTTTTCTGCTCCAAACGAAACATATGCAAGAAATCTAGCACAAAAGATTGACCATCCATCTCAACCTCAATAGCTGGATTCTGTGTGTTGAGATCTTTCTTAATCGTAGCAATGATATCACGAGGAAAATCAATCCATTCACCTTTCTCAAAGAACATTATGCGCTTTGGAAAGCCTGTTTTCTTAAAATTTGAATAGCAAAGCAACAAAGATGTTTTCGAGGGACAACCACATCTCACAACTCTGCCCTTGCGATCCTCTAATCTCCTCCACTTGCCATGTTTCTGGGGAGCTAAACTCAAGCTGGGCAACTGCGGTGATATCGCATGCAAAGCTCCAGGAACATATATTGTACGCTGCACTGCCAGCTTTCTCTTCATGCCATGCAGAACCGCAGGCTTACTATCCAATACTGTGGCGTTTGGTGTTTCCATTTCTGCCTAGATCAATCCCTATCAACAAGTTTAAAACCAAAACTTCTACTGTAAAAACGAATACGAAGTCTAGCCTTCTACCAAGCTCAAAGAGACTGTCTCCTAAAAGTTGACATGCTAATCCTGAAAATAAGAAAGAAAAAACGGTTAGGACACTAAACAACAAAGATATCAAGTCACACTAAGTGGAACATAAGTGACAAGATTTCAGAATGAACATAAGCAATTCACCAAACAAGTGGCTGAAAGCATGTTAAACCAAACTTATCAGAATCACCACGCAGCAGGAGGAACACATACCTAGAACTGCAGTTAGTGCCAATCCTTTACATTTTCATGTTGCACATGTTCATCTTGTACAAGTTCCTCTTCTTGTTCTTTACAATTATTTCACAGAAGAGAAAGCAACTTCCTTATTACTCTACAGCATTTAGTAGCCCTGCCTCCTATTGCATCAAAAAACAGCACCTAAAAATATAGTGGCAAAAAATTTTATAAAATTCATGGTTCAACAATTCCCTGGCTTCTTTATTTATATTTTCAAACTATAAAAGAAATGCACAGATTTCTTATTTTTTTAGTTTCCTTTTTTTTTTTTTTGAAGTTTCTGATCAGCAAATTTTACATATCAAACATCACGTTGACCTTACAAAATTTTCAACAAAAACACAAAAATTTACTCGAATCAGAGTAACAAAAGAAAGTAATAAAAATACTAATTACATAAATCTCGAAACAGGAACAGCGTTGACCTGAAAAAAAAAAGAACATTTTTTAAAATAACAAATTAATTACAAAAATCTGTAAATCAGAAAACCCGTTGACCTTGCACAGAAAAATTAAGAACCCAAAAATATTCCGAAAATTTAAATCCTAAGCTGTTTCCTGTCAAGAAAATTGAGCAAAAATCAATGAAACCAAAGAAAATTTTCAGCAAATTGGTAAAGTCTCGCAAACACAGAGTCTCAAGATCCCCCCCAGAAAAAAAAAAAGGAAAATCAAACTACAATATATTTCATCCAAATTAATAAACTAAATATTTTTCTACACCGCGGCAAAAACAGAAAAAAAAAAAAAAGATTACAAGAAATCTGGTAATTTCTCGCAAATACAATGAGATCGAAAAATTAAAAAGAAAATAGGAATTTCAAACTAGAATATAAGTTCCCAAAATTAAAAATAAATAAATAAATAAACATTTTTCTTGGCCCCAAAAACTGAGTCAAAGAAAAAAAAAAGAATATAATTATTTTAGGAAAAAAACTTGTAATTTCTCGCAAACACTGCAAGATCTAAAAAATTAGAATCAAAATCCTAAAGCATAATTTCTCAAAATTAATATACTAAATATCTTTCTTGATCCAGCCTTAAAAAAAACAATACTCACAGAAATCAACCATGAAAAGAATTGATCATTGAACAAAATGAAGTCAAGGCCCCCCAGATGCCCAGATCAGGCCCGATCTATATAATACGCACTCAAAAATCGAATTTCAACATCTAAAAGAAAAAAAAAAGAGAGAGAAAAACGAAAACCTAAAGTAAAAGAAATTGAAAAATAATACCTGCGTATGAGATAAAATTTGGAGTGATTCTTTTATTTTTATTTTTATTCTTTTATTTCTCTTTTTTTTTTTTTTTAAAGAAAGCGAAGGTAGAGGGGGGAGAGAAAAAAGAAAAAAAGAATAATTGAAAACCCTAACGCAAAATGAGATACTACGCCGTATTTAAATGACTCTTTTCTCTTATCGTTCAGTGTTGACGGCGCTTTCAGACTCGGCGGTCTTTGTATCCGTTCTCTCTAATTTCTTTTGATATTCCCAGAATTTTTTTTTTTTTTTTTTGCGCTCTACCTTTCGTGGATGAAAAGCAAGTGAGAATCCTTAGCCAACTATCAACGTTCACTACGGGGAGATAAACTTGCCAGCTGTCAGCTACTGCTCGGTCACGTTGTCGATTTTTCATTGGATCCGTGGTTTAGACTGTAGACTTCGAAGTTAATACTAAAGGAAAACATTTGATTGGTTTAGGTAGGAAGGGCCATTTTCGGCATTGAAAACAAAAAATCATGTAAAGGCGGTTGTTGGGAAGGGTAATTTGGGGGAAAGAAATTATTTAGTCGGATAAAAGTGGGAATACATATGGAATTATGACTACTTTTTTAATTTTCTATATATTGATAAAAATAAAATGATTTGTCTGGGCCCAATTGAAAAGAAGATAAGGTTCGTCCCAATCTCATAATTATTGATTAGAATTTGACACATTTAATTAAAAATATACATAATTTTTTAAATTATACGCGAAAAGATAAACAAGTATTAATACAGTGTAAAAATTTTTTTAAGTAAATAATTTTTAAAAATATATATGTATATGAAAGTTTAAAATATATAAATATTTTTATTTTATTTGTAATAATATAACTTTATTTTATTTTATTTTATTTTTTATTAATTTAATTGATGTTATTATTATTATTATTTATGCTATGTTTGGATATATAATAATAAAAGAAAAAAAAGGAAATGAGAAAAAAGAAAGGAAGGTATGAAATAGATAAGGAGTGAAAAGGAAAGGAAATGATTCTCAATAATATATTTTTTGCAATTATAACCTTTTATAAAATAATATATAATACTAAAATTATTTATAAAATAGATCGAGACTCAAATAGAAAATATTAAATTTATGGATTTATCTAAGATCAAAAGGGCTGTCTTCAATAATGAACAAGTCTAATAATGATTAAAAGGTTATTGATAAATGTTCAGATACTTCATTATTTATTCATAATAGTAAATAATAATCAAGCCTTACGCTAAGTATGGATAGACGTTCATTTTATTCACATCTCCAACTCGAAATGTTGGACAAGACGCCAAGTAATAGCCGGGCGACTAGGTTGTGGTTCTTCTAGTTTCGCAAACTAAGCATCTACTATATCAGGATCTGGTTATGGACAAAGGGCTGGCTGTGCATGAGTAAAAATCTCACCCAGTTGACCACGACGATGGGTTCCAAAGTTTAGATGATTACATGCTTCTACCATTGTGCCAGAAAATTCTTTCTCCGATATGTTCCTCAATCGTGGAGGTACCTATTTATCAGGGTATCTCTTGGAAGCCAACATGGTCCGGTATACCGAACAGTGGTTGGATCCCAAGGTTAAAAGACTCATTCTCCTGCTGGCCTTTTTTTTTTTTTCACATGGATGAAGAGCTATTTGAGCATCTTGCAACATTGGGCGCTCTATGGTACTCAAGGTTTTCCTTTGAGTCCTTTGAAGAGTGTACTGGTTCTGCCAAGCAAAAGGAAAAAAACGAAAGTAAAAGAAAGCGAAGTAAGGATTTTTAAAGAAAATGATACATCTTAATTAAAATATGAGGGAAAGTTAGTTTACAACATTATAAAGGCTTTGGCTTGGATTGTATCGCATCTTATGCTTAGTTGAATCTCTGAAAAAAGTGTTAAATGTTTTTTTGGGTACTAAGTTATTTGGTGTCGGCCCTCCAGGAAAATGCCAAGGCCCAAAAACATTGAAATGGTAGCAATTTGGTAGCAATGAGAAGCTTCCTTCCTATCTTGTTCCCAACAAAACATTGATCCATTATTGACAGTCCTCGAAACAAAGAGAATCAACAGCAGCAACTCAAATTCCAAGACTTAAAATTCCCAATCCTCATGAAGGAGCTGGCAATCCATGTTGGCCAAGTATGTACACCAAAGAGGATGGTAAAGTCGTAAAGATGTTATAACCACATCATCTTTTGTCCAGCTAAATCTTTGCATATAAAACCATTTGGTGGGGGCTGGACCTCCATAATAGATGATTTCTGCTTTGAATATTATGTATGAGTAAATTTTTGAAGAACTTTTACAACAACTCAACCTTGCAATTAGTCAATTTGAATGATCAAGCACGGCATGGCGGACGTTAAAATACTAGATATTATGACAACTAATTTAATGCGGGGAAGTGATTCAAACTTTCACTTTTGCTGCAGCTTCTTTGATTTGTTCAATGGTGAAAATGCCGAAAAAGTCATCATCTTTTACTGCATTAATAACTGCATATGCAAGATCATCGACGCTAACTGGTGGAGCCAAAACCAGATCAGATGCTGGAAGAGAACTTAAAGGCTTGGTAAAGTTCTCTGTAGCTTTAAGAATTCTTTCCAGTGGTTCCCCAATCAGATCCAGTGGAAGCTCAAAACCATCCACACGCCTCTTTCCGTATATAAATCCTGGTCTTAGGACAACACCTGAAATCCAAAATCAAAAGTAGCTGTACACTCACTAGATTACTGCAGAAAATATAGAAAAATCATAGAGTGTTGAAGGTACAATAAACTTAAAAAACGAGGCCATTTAAGCACATAGCATTAGATACATGAAACTCATGTGGGCATGAGTTACAAAAGAAGGGAATCATGTAAGGTTAACCAGCTGTTGATGATTAACGCTTGTTCAGGAATTCTCACTTAGATGCTACCAAGTTGCCTAGTCTCCCCCCTCTGCCTTTCCTTCGAAGTCTTAAGGCTAGCTTCAAATCAGGTGGGTGAATTAAACACCTTTTTTATTAGCTCATCCTGAAGTGACTTTTGACATAAAATGACTGCCTCTACCAGCTAATTGTTTGCAAGAAATCTCTAACTTGCTATAAGTATTAAATAATTAGTCAGGCATTTAAAAAATTTCACCATAAGTGAGCAAGAACCAATAAGGTTATTCATTTAAAAATACCGGAGTTTGGATATTTGGATAGCACTTCTGATTCTGCTTTCCTCTTTCCTGTGAAGTATCCAGATGATAGTAAAAATGATGGTAGGTTGTAATCGTGCACTGAGATTAAGATAAACTTCGGAATCCCTGCAAGGAAAAACAGAAGACATTAGAGAGGATACTCCTTACCAAGAATTTAACTTAAGGATTTAATTTAGATATAAGTTATCACTGGCAACCCTAACCATAATCCTTCGCAGCATTTACAGCCACAACATTAGCCTCGCCATTAATTCTTTTCATCTGCTCCTCACTGCCAACACCTCCAAGAGTTGAAACCACAGCTGTGGCCCCAACAAGTACGTCATCCCAGTTTGCATAGAAAACATCTCCTGTGTAGCAACAAGATAAATTATTAAATTGCATTCACTGACAAATGTGGACAAGTGAACTAAGACTAAGACGAACCGTATAGCAAAGAAAGATTTTACATAAACCCAAACATAAAGTCCTGTTGTTCAGCAATGATCTACTAAAAGGGTATTGGATAAATGCAAAATGTATGCAGCAACAATAGAGACACGAAGCTCTCCAGTTTCAGTTGAAAGGTGAAACATTAGTAGAAATGTTACTGCTTGAACTTCTAAAAGAGAACTAGTTATCTACGATCATATCATCCTTGCTGCATTATCAGCTATCCATGCCAAAAGGAAAAAAAGTTTCCAAAGCAAATTCAGGACCCTAACATTCAATGTTATGCTGTGAAACTTTCTGCGTTACAACTTGAATAGCAGTGGTAAGATGAGAAGAGGTACTCAAGGGAAAACAAAACATGCCTGGTATCCATTTAACCTGATCCACCCATGAGCCTGAGTAAGTAGGTCGCCCTGACCTGACATAACAATCGAAGTTTAAGATTTCGAACAAATAATGACAAATGCTTCAAAGGCTTACAATAATGTTAAGCCCTCAATCACCCAGAAAAAAAGGCAACATAAGTAAGTCAAAACCAGTTAGATAAGTTTTTAGACCTGTTTAGGCTTATAACCTCTATGCCCTTGGATACCGCAGCCTTGCATATTGCAGAACCAACAAAACCATTTCCCCCTAAGACCACAACCTACTAACAAAAAAAAATGTTGGTGATTAATCTGTGCTTGTTAACACCCAAAAGATGCAGAGTTTATCGACTTTTCCCATCCATACATACCCGTTCGTTCTTGACATCGGCTACAACATCTATTGTAGCTGATCTTGAGTCGTCACTGATTCCTGCGTCTGCATAGCTACATTTCACACCAAACTTGCACAAGCTGCGATCGTTTTGAAAACAGTCAAAAAATTGTCAGGTTGTTAATATTAACTTCCAAATAACATTATCGGCTGAGAAAGTGGGCACAAGTTTTTAATTTATATCCGAGATAAAAGAAAAGTTCTTCAATCCACAAATATTAGTACCCAAATTACCGACAAAATAATGAACGAAGCTATCAAATTTCAATAACATATTACTGATAATTATCCTAAAAATTACAAAAAGCAAGAAATTGCAAAATAGACTTAAAAATTTCGACATGCATAAATGATAAATTCAGATTAAAAAAGGTATATTGAAAAAAAATGATGACTTTTAAGCTTTTTATTGGGGAAAAAGAGACTACACATATAAATAGTGAATATTATGTTATTGATGAGGAAAATGACTATTCGAGTCAAAGAGAAAGGACCGGCGTTGAGGAAGCGATTTGGGGCGAGTTGGAAAGGAAGCGGTGGTGCCGAGGGAAATCAGACAAGGGAGAGGAGGAGCTGAAACGGCGAGGAAGGCCCGCAACGACGTCATGTTGCCGCAATAGGAAAGGGGAGAAACAACAACAATCTCCGAGAAAAAAATTGCTGGCGAGTGGCACTGGCAACCAAAATGGGCCGTTAGCGCAACATTCATACATGTGGGTGGGGCATCAGCTTCACCCTTTAAAATATTTTTAAGGCCTAAATTTACCATTCAATCCTTTTTTTCTTCACAAACCTCATTGTTCATTTGTGACCGTTTGATCGTGAAGGGTTTAAAAAAAAAAATCAAAACCCTTGCGAATCGACAGGGTGCGTAATTAATCTCTCCATTCACTTTTGATTATATCAATACTTCGATGCTAAAATTGATTTTTTCCCCCCTGTAATTAATATAGTGTAAGTAATCTCTTCAATGTATTAATTTATCGGAAAGTTCTTGGGTCCTGCATCAAGCATGGTATGGTCCCATGATATATGTTGGGCCGGCCACATTATGTGGTGCCCCTTCGTGTTGTTTTTAACCTTTAGGTCTATCCATCTTAAAATAATACAGTGACATCATTTATTTCTTGCATGTGATAATATTATATGATTAAATATGTTAATTAAAATATAATTTAAATATGCGTTTTAAAATTTATAAAATATAAATTATTTATATATCTATTTTATATAACTATAAAATACTTTAAATATAATTATTTTATGATTTAATATATAAATTATTAAGTCCAATTTAAACATCCTTTGTTGCCAAAGTAAAATTTTCTCGCTTGCGCCAAGCAAGGACCATTCATCCCATACGGAGGTAAAATATCCTCCCTGATCAGTTATCGTTATGCTACAGGAGAAGCGTGATGCATAGTATTAAAAATCAATCTATTTGATTATGCTAGTCTCCAGTTGATCCGTTTAGAGCTCGTGCTTCCTCTGTTTCAACTGAAAGATGAACTGCATATGTTTTTAATAAAGCGAATTTTATCCTTGTAATCACTACGGGTTTGACTTGCCATTAAACAATATTGGAATGTACTGTTGCATTTTATATGAATGTTCAATCAATAAGAAGAACTGAAGGGTGTATATTCTATGCAGAATTTACGGGTTTTCTCTATGTGCATGTCATCTGAGTGGGAATGGTTTGAGATATTGTCATGGAAAAATGAACAAAATGAAATGTGTTCATCTCTATAATAAAATTACACATTTTCTGAGTGGTGTGTCGGAAGGCTTTAGATTCTTCAAGCTTTTTCTGGACCTTGCAAAAGATTCCAAAGCAGACTAAGTGAAATATGTTTTCGTGGAATGATTGGAAACTTGTGATAACAAAATTTTCAAAATAAGGAACCAGAATTGCTTCTGTACCTTCTTCAGAGGATTCTTGATGAGGTCCGGACAAAGGAGGCATCGAAATATGGAACAGATGAATATGTAATTATTCATGGGATGTTGCTTATGTCTCTGCATCCTGTCTTCTAGCTTAGTGACCGACTTCTAACTCAATGGAGATCTGTATTTATCCTCTCTTTTTCCTTTCTGATTCTTATTTAGAAGGTCCCTTGAGATTTTAATTCTTTAAGTTTATTGGAATAATGCCTGACACGTTTACAATCAGAACTTTGCAGCAATGGAGTGGACTATGGGGCATATTCGTAAAACGATTTTCAAATTAGAATGAACGGTCGAGATTAAATCTTGAGATCAGGGTTGACCCAAAAGGAGTGTACAATATAGACTATACGATTCTTCAAACTTGTGATCGGCGAGACGACTCTGTAGAGTGACTGAAATTAGGGCAAAAATGGGGAGAACATCATCGAGCAAGGAGGACGCTGGAGCCCTCTTCCATTCTCTTCGATCTGCTTACGCTGCCACTCCCGTCAATCTCAAGGTCTCTATCTCTCTTTCATCCTTCCCTTTTTAACTCAATTTTTTCCTCCAAATCTTAAATTTCTAACCTTTTTGTTTTTGGTGGTTTTCCAAGTACAGATCATTGATCTATATGTGGGCTTCGCAGTCTTCACTGCTCTGATTCAGGTACTTCCATTCATCTTCAGAATTACGTGTTATGATATATTTTCTTTGCTTGATGTCTGGTGACTGAAAATTTATTTATTTGTTTTTCTGGCGTTTCTAAGCAGTCTTCCTTCAACTTGCACTTAAAAATTAGATGAATTGCAATAACAACTTAGAAATGCAAGTATATATTTCAATGAATTCATAGTTTAAATGTAAAAAACACTGAACATTTTGAAAATCCATGAAAATCAGCTTATAATAGAATGTAAAAAGATTGCGGACTGCTTAATTTTTGGACTAAGATCAAATATCATCATTTAATTTTGCTTTGCTATTCTTTGTTGCAACCCCATTCTTTGACTAGTTCTGTCCCAATATCTGTAATTTCGTTGCTTATATGTCCGACAACTTGTTCTGTTCTTAAATCCTTGCTCCCATTGAGGATCCACAGGTTGTTTACATGGCTATTGTCGGATCATTTCCTTTCAACTCATTTCTTTCTGGAGTGCTTTCATGTGTTGGGACAGCAGTCCTTGCTGGTAAGTGGACCTTGTAGCTTGTATCATAAATCTTTGCAGGGTAAAAGACTTATTCTGAATTTGGTTTTCAATGGTTGCAGTTTGTCTTCGTATTCAAGTGAACAAAGAAAACAAGGAATTCAAGGTAAGCTTTTTCATATTTTCTATCTTAAACTCCTGCAGTTACTAAGACCCGGGGGGGGGAGCGAAAAACAAAATGGAATGATCTTATTATCCCTCTAAATTCGAATCCTTCTTTCATCTCTTAAATTAGAACTATGCTTTTGAACCGAACCCCCAAAATAACTGCTTTTATCCTTTTTTTAAGTTTTTTTTCCTCTTTATTGCTCCAAGGGTGAGGTGGAAAACTGGGTGTAATAGGGGTGAAGATTCTACTGCATGTTAACTCCTTAGCTTGATTGATAATGCTCTTATCAATTGCAGGATCTACCGCCTGAGCGAGCTTTTGCTGATTTTGTTCTTTGCAACTTGGTGCTTCATTTAGTTATCATGAATTTCCTTGGATAAATCGTGGCTCCAGGTTTGCTGGACTGCTGTTTTCTCAGTTTCTGGCAGTGATTCCTATTTAATTCTCAGATGTTGTTATGAGTTTATGCATACAGAATCCATAAACCAGAACTTTAGTAGGAATTTGATGTGCTATCTTTGGCTAAATAGCTTCAAAATTACTTGGAGGGAAGCTAAAAACATTATTTGAGTGTCAGTTTGCTTGTTCTGATTACTTTCTGTGATTATGTTTTGCACAATGCATTTTAGATTTTGGATCTCTCTCCTATGCATACATAGTTTGCGAATTCTACCTGGAATTTCTAAAAGGCTAATTATTAAATTCGGCTTGAACCTAAAATTCTGATTAGCCTATGGCTGGGAATAGTAATATTCTTCTGATAATCAAAACTTAGTATGTTTGAACTCAACTGATAAGCTGATAAACATAGAAGATGGAAGATTATGAAGGAGATGGGTTTAACTTCCTTTTGTTGCCTTGCCTATTATTTTGGATAACAGTGGATTCAATGATAACTGCATGATTTCATTGAAAAATAAAAAAAATATATATATTTTTATTGAATTAATTTTCTATAACACTAAATCTTACCAAAGCATCCTCCCTTGTCACATGTACCTTTTTTTATTGGCTTATAAAGGTTTAAACATTTTCTCTGTTTTATAAAATTCAATAAAATTTCATAGAGACTGATTTGTATCTCAATTCTTAGAAGGAGAATTTATCTCATTCACTCATTGTCAATGGAATTTTTAATTTGACGCATATTTCACGTGACAGTTTTTTACTCGTTTATAAAATTTTAAAATTTTGATTGTCATTGTATTAAAATTGGAAAAAAAAAATTATAATTGATTCCCTCACGGGAAGCTAATAGAGGAAGATCTTAAAAAAAAAAAATTAGTCAAAATGGTAGCCCAAATTGAGGGCAAAGGGCTCTTTTATTGGTGGGCCTGTATCGAGAGCAAACGTGTTATTATTATTATTATTATTTTTTTTTAAATTGACAAAGCTAACTTGGATAGAAAATAAGAAAAAAATGTTAAAGGAAAGGAAAATAAATATTTATTTTTTGTTTGGATAATTTTTAAAATTTTTT
>JBBYHK010000022.1:12756571-12812861 GCA_038382065.1 Adansonia grandidieri | reverse complement strand
GAAGACATGTTAACTTTTACTAGTTAAAAGTTAAATATCAACAGGTTTGACGGACAGGCTCCGACATAACTGCGTTGCTCCCGAACTGTACCCGAACCGAAGACAGCGTGGACTACGCTCCAAAGTTGAAGCAAGCCGTTTAAATACACAAATTAACCTCCATAAATATTCGAATTGTCGCTTCTCGACAACTGAGGAGGGAAAAAAAACGGATTTTCCGCAATATCTTCTTGCCATGTCTGAAACTCTGAATATCTCCACAAAACTACTTTCCATACTAGAATGTAGTGTCAAAGCTGTAAATTCACTCCACTTTTACCTTGTTTGTAGCTCCAAAAACTTGTATATAAGTTAAAGCCGTTGCTCATTCTTTGCCTCTTAATCTCTTATCCTTCTCTTTGTTTCTGTTTTTGAATACAAGAAGAAAGACCCTAGGTTTTTTTGGGGGTTTATGGAGAAAAAGAAGGTGATGGTGGCTTGATATTGATGTTCTAGACTTGGTCGTTTCTTAGTTTCAAGGCTTTTGGTTGCTGAATAATTGTTCAAACAAGTATGCTTTTGGACAACTATCTCTCTCTTATTATTTTGTTGTTTTTTAATATTATATATTCTGTTTATATGTAAGCACTAAAAGGAGACGGAGAGACAATTAGATAACTCCATTCTAAAAGACAGAGCCTTTAGTCACTCTTTGATCTAACTCTTTCTTCACTCTTTCCACCGAAAATTGAACTTTCTGAGTTTTTTCTATTCTTAATATTTTGAGGGAAAGTAAGGTTTATCTTCCAATACGCAAAATATAAAATTTGATAAGTTTTGCACTTCTTTCGAGTTATTAAACAGTTCTTTAAGGTGTGTCTCTGTATTTCAGGTTCTGGGAAAAACTTTTATTCTTTATTTGATTAGGAGAAAGGCGAACAATGGCGAGTGAATCACATGTTGCTAGAAGAGTTCCCGCAGTTCATCATACAACAAACTCGGAAGGTGATCTCGATAACAAAATTGGCGCTGGCAGCGCAGATTTTGTTAGATATACAGTTCATATTCCTCTTACGCCTGATAACCGGACAATGCCAATGGAAATTGCTATGCAAACAGTAGGAACTGACTTTTCGAATCCCATGTTTACGGGTGGTCGCTATAGTGTTACTCGTGCTCATTCTAAGAAGATCATTGATAACGGGGTAAGCCATCCCCAGATGGCGGTTGCAGAAGGGTCCGTCTGCGAAATACCTGGTTGCAGTGCTAGGATGATGCTTAATAAGCAGGGCATAGATGTGTTTCCATGTGAATGTGGCTTCAGGGTTTGTGAGGACTGTTATAAAGATGCAATAGGGAGTGGTGATGGTTTTTGTCTTGGATGTAAAGAGCATTATAAGGGGTTGGACGAGTCTGAGATGGCGTCGGCTAGCCAGCAAGCGTTGTCTAAATCGGAGAGGAGGTTGTCAGCGGTGGAATCAACAGAGTCCTCAATGAGGAATCAGAGTAAAGAGTTTGATTATGCTCAATATTTGCATGAAACGAGTAAGATTTATGGCTATGTAAATGCTGTGAGACCGATGGATGGTGTGAATGGGAATAAAGATGACGTTGGTAATGACACTAAGGTATTTCGTGTGAAGCAACGGAAGCCTCTTACACAGAAATCAAGCATACGTGCTGCAGTCCTTAGTCCTTATCGGTACGAGTCTTTGTTTTGTTACCGTTCTGTTTCTACTGATCTGCTACATTGATTAGCATTACTATCTTCTATTAATAATTAATTTGAACAATGAATCATCTTTGTAGATTTTTTATGACATTAATTCTATTACATTTTTATTCTAATATTCTGTGATAAGAAGATTTCATATCTGTTCTGAGCTTTGAATATGGATGCAACAGTAGTAAGGTTTTAAGATAGGATTGTTTCCTTTCTGGTAAAACGGTTTCTTACTTGCCAAATGGCTTGGAGATTGGAATTTGGATTGTTTTACAACTTTGTTAAATAATAGTAGGATGATAATTTCATTGCTATGCTCACTTTCTTTTCGATCATCTGTCCATATGCTAGCAGGCTCCTAATCCTTATTCGAACAGTGGTGCTTGGATTATTTTTACGATGGAGAATCAGCCACCCAAATGAAGATGCAATCTGGTTATGGTTTATGTCTGTAATTTGTGAGATCTGGTTTGCATTTTCTTGGCTGCTTGATCAGCTTCCTAAGCTCTGTCCCATTAATCGTGCTGCTGATCTAGATGCTTTAAAAGAAATGTTTGAAACACCTAGTCCGAATAATCCTTCCAGAATATCTGATCTACCAGGCATAGATGTCTTTGTCTCCACTGCTGATCCTGAGAAAGAACCACCTCTTGTCACTGCAAACACCATTCTTTCGATTCTGGCAGCTGAGTACCCAGTTGAGAAGCTTGCTTGTTATGTTTCTGATGATGGAGGTGCACTACTAACCTTCGAGGCCATGGCAGAGGCTGCCAGTTTTGCCAGATTTTGGGTCCCTTTTTGCCGGAAGCATGAAATTGAGCCTAGAAATCCAGAGTCCTATTTCAATCTGAAGAGAGATCCTTACAAGAACAAGGTGCGACCAGATTTTGTAAGAGACCGTAGGCAGATAAAACGTGAGTACGATGAGTTCAAGGTTAGGATCAATGGTCTCTCTGATTCAATTCGACGACGTTCTGATGCCTTTAATAGTAGAGAGGAGGTCAAGGTTTTGAAGCGTTGGAGAGAGGACAATAGCGATGAACCAATGGAAAGTTTGAAGTTCCCAAAAGCTACTTGGATGGCTGATAGCACCCATTGGCCTGGCACTTGGACGGTGCCTTCTCCTGAGCATTCTAGGGGTGATCATGTCAGTATCATACAGGTAAGTATTCAAGCAGAGCTTCTCTTTAGATTGTGTGCCTATGAATTAATAATGGAGCATTTATTTTGTATGTGTTTCAACTTCTCGTGGTTATAGTTCCTTCTAGCTAGATTAATATAATTTTAGGAGGGTTTTATGTTCCCAGTGCTTAGGATATTTTTTGAAGTCATTAGGGACTATTTTACAAAAGCTGCCAGCATTTTATTAAAAATAAGTTAATCATTTGCAATGATGGTGGGGTTATGTGAGCTAAGATTCTGAACTCTTATCGATTACAGGTGATGTTGGATCCTCCCTGTGGTGAACCTCAAACAGGTACTGAAGGTGATGGAAGTTCTTTGGATTTGAGTGATGTTGACATTCGTCTTCCTATGCTGGTTTATGTTAGCCGTGAAAAGCGACCTGGTTATGAGCACAACAAAAAGGCAGGGGCCATGAATGCCCTTGTTCGAGCCTCTGCGATCATGTCCAACGGCCCCTTCATTCTTAATCTTGATTGTGACCACTACATTTACAATTCCCTAGCATTGAAAGAAGGAATGTGCTTTATGATGGATCGTCACGGGGAACGTATTTGTTATGTCCAATTTCCTCAGAGGTTTGAAGGAATTGATCCATCTGATCGCTACGCCAATCACAACACAGTCTTCTTTGATGTTAACATGAGAGCTCTTGATGGAATCCAGGGTCCAGTATATGTTGGAACAGGATGCCTCTTTCGCCGTACTGCCCTTTATGGCTTTGAGCCACCTCAGTTACAAGAAGACACTGATCACTGCAGCTGCTGCTTTCCACGTCTTAAGAAGCCTGCAACTGTTGCTTCTGCCCCTGATGTGGACCCTGAAGATGTTCAGTTGAGGGAAGATGATGAAATGAATATTGCTCTTATTCCTAAGAAATTTGGAAACTCCAGTTTACTTGTTGAGTCTGTTAGGGTGGCAGCAATTCAGGGTCAGCCCCTTGGGGATCATCCTTCTGTCAAATTCGGACGACAACCCGGTTCTCTGACTTTGCCTCGGGAGTCTCTTGACCAATCCACAATTGCTGAGTCAATCAATGTTATCTCATGCTGGTATGAAGACAAGACTGAATGGGGGCAAAGCGTTGGGTGGATTTATGGATCCGTGACGGAAGATGTGGTCACTGGGTATAGGATGCATAATCGTGGGTGGAGATCGGTTTATTGTGTGACCAAAAGAGATGCTTTTCGTGGCACTGCTCCAATAAATCTCACTGATAGGCTTCACCAGGTTCTTCGCTGGGCGACTGGCTCAGTTGAGATATTCTTTTCACGTAACAATGCCCTACTAGGCAGCCCTAGGCTTAAGCTTCTACAGAGAATTGCTTATCTAAATGTCGGGATATACCCTTTCACTTCGATTTTCCTCATTGTTTACTGTTTGCTTCCTGCACTTTCCCTCTTTTCTGGTCAATTCATTGTTCAAACTCTCAACGTAACATTCCTTGCTTACCTCTTGGCTATCACGCTCACCCTTTGTGCTCTCGCGATGCTAGAGATCAAGTGGTCTGGTATTGAACTCGAAGAGTGGTGGAGAAATGAGCAGTTTTGGTTGATTGGCGGCACAAGTGCTCATCTTGCTGCAGTGCTCCAGGGACTATTAAAGGTGCTTGCCGGCATTGAAGTATCATTCACCCTGACATCAAAATCAGCTGGTGATGATGTGGATGACGATTTCGCCGATCTCTACATGTTCAAGTGGACATCTCTCATGATACCCCCACTCACAATCATAATGGTTAACTTGATTGCCATAGCTTATGGAGTTTTTCGTACCGTATATAGTGCTGTACCTGAATGGAGTAATATGGTTGGAGGTGTCTTCTTGAGTTTCTGGGTGTTGGCTCATCTCTACCCCTTTGCAAAGGGTCTTATGGGAAGACGAGGGAAAACACCTACAATCGTATTTGTTTGGTCAGGTCTCATTGCAATCTCTATTTCTCTACTTTGGGTGGCTGTCAAAGCCCCATCTGGAAATTCTGATATTGGAGGGTCTTTCCAGTTCCCATGAATTACATGACTTTGAACCTTCTGGTATTGTTCTACACAGGTGAAGGTTTCACAAACTTTTATACTCAATTCTTTTAAAGTTAGAGATTTGATATTAGTGATAGATTCAATCCAATTCCATTCTATATTTTAATAATTTGTCCCCTTTTGTTCTTGCATTCTTTAATGTTTTTCAATCAATTGCTAGGATTCTTTTGCACTTTATTTCTCTGCCATCAAACTGAATATTGAATCGACACAGTTGGATCAAACTTCCTTTTGCTGAATCATTCTCAAAGTACCCATTTCCACGTGGAATGGACGTTTCCGCCCCCGTCGTTACCAATTTGCTAGTGGTCAAACCAAATGGCGGTTTTTACGACTGTCATGTCAAAGTTATGAATTGCAAACAAAATCCAACTTTTCTTGTCCCAAAACAGACTTATTACTTCAAATTTCTCATAATCCTGGTGCTGGCCTCCATTACAGCCAATCTTGAATACTTCTGTTAATCGTAAAACGTGGGGTGAAATGATTGGTCAATATCTAATGATTTGAGTTAGGCGCTGCCAATGTTTAATAAAAAGCAAGTCCTTGGAACTTGTAAGTCTTTTTTGCAGAGCTTTCCTGGAGAGAACGTTCCACTGTCTGGCCATTTAAGAAACAACACAAAGGGTAAACTAAAGATGATAAAAAGGACTATTTCTGAGCAAGCTATTCTATTTAAAATCAACTTTCAGGAAGTTTTTGGAGACTATCGTCCGTCAATATCTTCGATCAAACTAATTAAAAGTTACACGCTTCCAAAAATAGCTTTCTTAAGATGGAAGCCATTGGCAAATCATCCAATGGTTAACAATTATACGTTAAAGCCTTTAGAAATTTCACGAGGTTGTTAATAATAGTTGAACAACTAGCAAAATGCACCAACTCTTTTACCTTTCCCAAAGTAACTCTTCCATATTCATTGCATTTGCATGTTGATATCGATGATGATACATAGCTCGCTTCAACTAACCCCGGGAGTCGTTGTACAGAGGTTTAAACATAGAAGTTATTTGTGAGAAATAGCGATGCAAGTTTTCTCGAATCTCAAACTTCCCAGAGAGCCGAGAACCAAGTATATCAAAGGTTCAGGAATTTAGTTTAGGCGTTGGGTTTAAAATATTAAATTTCCTCACTGCCAATAACAAGGTTCTATGGTGTAGTGGTTAGCACTCGGGACTTTGAATCCAGCGACCTGGGTTCGACTCCCGGTAGGACCTGGAATTATTTTGTTGTTAATTCATTCTTTTTAGTTGAAGGTTGAAAGTGGGGGAAGAACACGGATGGACCCCAAATATTTAGCTGAACCACACTTTTCTATGTTCAACAATCATGTCGTACATATGCAACAGTCGCACCCTCAATCAAGACAATGGAGTATTAATTCTAATTTCATTTATCTTGATATCTTACAAACATCACCATTCAATAATATATTTTATCATGTAAGTGTCGATTTATAATTAAATTCATACTCTCAAATGAAACCTAGTTAAGTCATTCAAATCAAAAAGGAAAAAAAAAACATACTTGATATTTTATTTATGTTCGTTAAGACATTAATAATGATGTGACATTGAAATTATTTGATCTTTAATAATAGATTATCCAAGTCAGTTTCTTATTGCACATGTATAAGATAAGCTTAACATCACTTTAGCCATTAGATTAGCAAATAAATAAAATCAAGGTAGTTTTGATTCATCCAATGGGTTTTCCTTCCCATTCACAAATTGTAAATGAATTATTTCAATAAAATAGTATTAATATTTCTAAGAAAAAATTTCATACAAATTACATATATGAATATACGTTTACATATTAACTTACAGTAAATTTGGACTAGGTAAACATCTTCTCTTGAATGGGGTATTAAGATGGTTCAAGGCTTAGTATGTGAAAACATGCAATTTCAATCCTCTCAGCCCACTTCAAAAATGAAAAACGAGAAGAAGAAGAAGAATTATTTCAATAGAATTTAAAAAGGGCGAATGTGGAATTTGAAAAAAAAAAAAATATTTTGTAAATTATAGGCTTTAAAAGTGTTGCCAATTGAATTTGGACAGAAACAGATTTTGCAATCATTAGTTTTGCTGGCAGCAATTGTTTTTGGTAGTGTGCCACTGGACATGGATGCTTTCCAATATCTATTTACCATTAGCACTAAACCTAGAATTAGCCAAAAACCCCATCCACATAGCACTGTTATAACTGCTAATGACTAGCAACTAGCACAAGCCATATATGTTTGTTTTATATATTCTGGAAATTCAGTTTCAGATATTCAAATATTGAATTTCTCCTCGGGTCAAAATTGAGGAAAAATAAGCGTTGAAGAAGTCTTAGAAAGCTGTTGGTGTTCAAATTTTCGGCCGCTGATACATGAATTCCAAGCACCTACTTTAAGAGAGAAGGCTAAAAAAATCAACTATGTTAGATAAAATTTGGTTCCGTCATAAATAAAACATTCATACAAGCTGCAAATCATCCCATGCATAGACTAAATGGTAAGTCAAGTAAAACCATGCCAAACTCAATTATTCAACACCGTGTATATATATATATATATATATATATATAAATATTTATATATACATACATACACTCATAATCTTGGAATAATAATAATAAGATTGAAAAAATAATTATCTTTAGGACCAAACAATAATGATATCTTCAATTTACAAACTGAATAGATTTCACATAATGGTTTGGTCAGTGGAGATGGAAGCAGCCCGTGGCCTCCTCTTCCGGTATGCTCTCGTGATCCTGGCTTGTTTCCTATGGCTGCCGCTAAATTTCAACCTCCCGGTGTCCGGGAACCTTTGCCTTTGGTCTGGATCAATTACGCATTCGGGAGGTGTTACAGCGTAACGCAATGTGTCATAACAGTATGAATAGTACATGTAATGCTGCCTGAATTTTCGCATGGCGGCTCGCCTTTTCGGTGTTAGGATGGCATAGTCACGGCTCTCGAGCCAGGCATCTGTCTCCGAGCAGGCAGTGGTGTTGGGGAATTCCTGGATGGGATCCGCAATGCAGCCTTCGAGGACTAGCTCTTTAAATTCGGAAGTGAATGGGGCATAGTCATAGTTAACTTTATCTTTTCCTCCGTTAGTGGCCCAGCTAGAGGCATCCCAAATTGTGGCGTACAAAGACATTGGCTTTGATGGGTAGTCTCCACCCATTTCATCCTTGCGCACCACTTCCCTGATCGGAACTTCATCAACGTAAAAACTGAACAAATTCAACACCAAATTAATCAAAACGTTATTGTTAGTTCCTATGAAGAGTAAAAGTGGCACTAGCACGGCAGCTGTTAATAAATTTAATGCTTTAATTTTATGCCTCAAGCCCTCAACTTTAAATCCTTTAGAAGTTGGGGATAAGGATTTGTTAGGTAGAATTATGGCATTTATCTTTGGGGATTAGCTTTAAAGAATCGAGAGGCATCTTTGTTTGGTAGCCTAACGAATGTTTGCATCTAATTTATTAGATTTCCAATTAATTATTTGTATATAAATATTTAATCATCAATCAATGAGTGAATCGTAATTTTTGTTTAATTGCAAAAAATACCAATTTTACTTTATGAAATTTACAATGGATATTACGAGTTTACAAACAAAGTTTGATAGAATTTAAAGAAGAGAACAAGACACTACTACAGTCAAATTGAAAACTAAATGAACCTTTACGTAGATTTATTCAATATTGTTTATTAGTTAATTTGATATAATAGTTTTTGCACAAGTGATAAATTTATTGATGGAGAGTCCAGAAACATCGCATATTTTAAAGAGACGAAGTAGTAGAAAACAATACGAGTATTAGAATTGAATTAGTTCACAAAAATTAACACAAAGATTTTTCAGCAACGTATATATTAATCAAACTTTGTAAACCGTGTAATCTTATAAACAAGAAACGAAGAGATATTGACGAAGAAAAACATATATAGCGTGTTAGGGAGAACGAATGTTAGGTTAAGGTTAAGATTTCATCAAAAAAGGTCAAAGGACAAAGTAGAGAGAATCAAGGTGTTTTAAGACAAAACTCACATGATGTTCTTGGCCGTCCACAGAACGCTGTATCTATGGAATTCTTTTGATGGATCAAACCAAAGGTTATAGCGTTCCTCTCGCCCTCGGTTTGTGCTACCATTGCCATACAAATTTGTCTGGAATCTCCATGGTTTACCTTCAATATTTCCTAAAAACTCGAAGTCTAACTCATCATGAGTTTTCGGGAATACGTCACCATTTGATGTCTGCATTGACCATGAAAAAGTAAAACCATCAGCCGCCATGGTTGTAAACATGGGCACTATGTTATTATTATTATTATTATTTTTATTCAATTTCCCGGTCTTTGTGCCAAAAATTCTTTTCAGAAAATGCGTAGTTTTCCAATGGGTTGTTAATTTGGAGTTTAATTTTTTTTTCATTGTGTAAAAGAGAATCATGATCGATCAAAACTTACATAGAAGGCAACCACTATTCCAGCTGTATAATCTGATGGCAACTTGATTTTGGCACTGAAAAATCCATGTTGATACATACTGGACGAAATAAAACCCGACCCTGAATTTCATATCAAATCCAATTCAGCAATACCAAACAAAAATAAAAAAAAAGAGGTGCAATTTGCATGGTAATTGGTAATATATAAATACTCTTTCATTAATAAGCATGCGTTTACCGCTTACCCGTATGAACGTCAAGGAGGAGGCGGACGCTATGACCATCAGGGGAGCGAACAAGATTGCCATCACCGAAGAGGGGGCTGTATCCTTCATCAAAGGAGAGGGAGGTTAGGTTGAAAGAAGCAGTACCGAAGCCGAAGAACCAAGAGAAGAAGAAGAAGAAGAAGCAAACGAGCTCTGAAAGAGAGCAACGTAAGCGACCCATAACTTAAATTCTTTATTATTTGCTTTTGTTTATTTTTGTTTCGTTCTTTTGTTGTCTCGCATCCAAGCCTTTTGCTTTCTGCATACGTCTTGTATTATTTATACACACACCAAGGGAAAAAGAAAGGGGAGTTTCTTGGATAGAGATGAGATGACAGAACGCTACACGGTCGACTTAATTGGCTGCTATAATATAATGCTTTTCAAAGCACAGTGCTGACTAGAATACCCTTTGATTTAGATGGGATATTAAATTAAATTAAATGACGAAAAACTTTACGTATACTGAAATAAAATCAGACTTAGCACAGTGAGTACTTCAAGGGATTCGCTTTTTATTTCATTATTAAAAGACAGAAATCTTTTTAATATATCAATAGTTATTTTTTTTTAATTTCATTAGTTAAATCAAGAGGTTATCAAATATTTTATTTAATTTTTAAATATATTTTCAAAGGTAAGTGTCATGATATTAATTTTGTTTGAAAATTTTAAAAGTTCCATTGACAATAATGAGACAAATCTTTCAAGAAAAAATAATTAAGAATTGTGGGTTAGTTACAGATGATGATTAAGGTTGAAGCTGTTTTTAAGTTAAGTTTACTGAGTCATTAATTAACCACTGTAGAAACATTGTGATCTCTATCCGTTAGCTAGTATAAGATATGATAATACAATAAAGGTGTGAAGGTGCATGCTTACTAAGGAGGAAGGGGATTTCTTGTAATGAAAGTCAAGAGAAAACTGACAACTATGATGATGTCGAGATGACCCTCTATATATATATATCGACACTATATATGCAAATAAACAATAGTTTATCATGCAACAAAAGCGGCAGTTACACAAAACATTACACCACCCCTTATTTATAATTCCAGAATTATACATTAAACATTGCATGACTGTTAGCCTAACCCTTTTTTTATGTATATATAGTAAAATAAAGTACATAGAAACAAAAAACTGCAGAAAAAATATTTGACATTATCGTATTGTTTATAAATAATTATAAAAATAAATAATGTATATACATATATATACTGTAGAATAATATTTGACGTTGTCTTATTGTAAATAGAAGTGTTCGAGTCGGATTTGAATTTGAATAAATTTGGTTAAAACATGTTAATATTTGTTAAGTCTTGGAAATTAAGCTAATTCTCACCCAAAGACATTAAAATAGTTGCGCACCCTATAGCATGCATGTAAGCTAATTCTTCTTAATTACTTCACCTTAACCTGAAGGCTAAAGCTTCAATATTGGTGTCAAAACAAAAGAGGGCCAAATTAAGTATGTTTTCAAGTCATTATTATTATATTAATTGTTATCTCCCTACTTCCTAGCTTAGGTAGCTAATGTCCAATCCGTGATCAAACAACCATATATATTTAAACCTATATGTATAGTTCTGGTAGCAAAATAGAAAAGAAGAAGTCGAGCAATGACCTCATTTTTTTTTTTTTTTTGGTATGATTAGCGGTTCTCAATAATCAAATATCGGAAAAGGATCTTCATTAATTCATAATTTAATTAATGAATAATTAAGTCTAAACTTTAAGCTTGGCCTGATAGTAATTACTTGCCCATTTTTAAGAACTTGACCGATCATAAACCTAATGATTGGCTGATTGCCTAAGAAATAAATATAAAACTATTGTCACCCCCTTTTTTAAGCATTGTAATATTATATTTTATAGTACATGGGTGTTGAATTAAATTTATTATTATTTTTGAATAATCAATCAAAGAATATACACATATATATATATATATATATATATTAAGAATCAATCAAAGAGGTTTTGGTAAAAACAGCTGGCGTATGGGTATGGTGGGTATAACTGTCCATAAAATAAAAGAATTAGGGAAAAGTTGTTGGACTGTCGTAATTTTGGGGTGGGATTCAGGGGCATTGTAGGTAAAGGAAGAAATGCCCCCCGCGTCCCAAACTGACGGCGCCGTTCTATCTGTGAACGCTAATTTTATTTTATTTTTTAAGGTAGAAAGTGTATAGAAAAAGGAATAGAGTTTATGAAGGGAAATGCCACATATAATTTAGTGTCCTTTTTTATATGAATTAATTCTAATTTAAGTAGTTAAAAATTGATTTTTTCTTCTTAATTGTAAGAGATTGAATATTGATTTATTCCACTGTTCTAACAAATAAGACACTATAATTTCTAGTTTAAAAATTGAAATTTAATTTTTGCAAAATAAAAAAAAGAATTTAATTAGTTTTAGGGTTTTGGGCCAGATAATTCATTTTAGGGTTTAGAAAATCCAAATAATTGATTAGAATTGGGCCTTAATAAAGGTTAGCCCAGAATTAAAATCGGATGCCCAAAGTAGATGGTGTTGCTCGATTAAAACAAAAAACAAAACAAACTGAGGAGAAAACGCTGCTTGCCTTTGTAAGTTTAAAACCCTAGTATTACCCACTCCGTCTGCCGCGGTCCTTGCTCCGGCAAAACTGCTGACGCATTCGTGGTGGAAAAAGGTAAAGTCACATCTTTTGCTGTTTTTCAAATTCCATCAATTCCTCCCCTTTTTTTCGCTGATAAATGGAGTCGTCAAGTTCTCATTTTTTACTTTAAAGTTTATTGCTTGTTACTAGTTTTTCATCTTTTTTTAATCTGTTTTTTTTTTTTTTTTTAATTTCATTTAATGAAGCGTCTTTGATATATTGTAACGTGTTTGGTTTTTTCTTTTTTTTTTTTGCTCGCTTTAATATTTTAATCGATCTTATTTGTTTTTCTCGATATGGGTTTTTGTCAGCACTGTTAAGAATTTCAGTTGCTTTTAAGTTGAACAAGTTGCTATCATTCTTAGTGCTCTAAATGGTGTTCATTCCTCAGGTGCTGTCTTAGAACTTCGAACAAATTGTAAGTATAGACAGAATAAGCACAGAGGGGGTTTTTGTGGCTACAAAGCATTAGCTAACATTGAACAGGTGTTGATAGATGGCGTTGAGGCGGCTCCTTGGCTGGTCAGATGGTGAATTGATGAGATCAGATGCAAAGCCTTGTTCCAGATTAATGAGACAGACGGCTGGGATTTTTACTGTTGGAGGGGCTTTAGGATTTTGGGTTCTTTGTAGATTGCATTATGGTATGTTCTTCTCTTTTACTAGATTTTGAAAACATTAATATATATATATATTTGACTGTCTGCCTAGGATATGCATTGTATTTTATGTTGGTTCCTTTCTGTTTTTTTTGTTCTTTAACTTTGTATCCTGAGTTTGATCCCTGTGAATGATATTATTTCACCAAAAACTTTATTTTTTTAATCCCTTTATTACTTATTCTTCGGCTTCCAATCCATTCATTCCATTTCTTGTTCTGATGTCAACTGCAAAATTACTGGTTCTATGTTAATGCAGGCCCTAGAATTACAGTTCCAAGAAGTCTTCGGTGGGCTGCTTGTGGAGCCGTGTCTGTCAGCTCAACATCTGCTTTGTTGGTTCGCCTATTCAGCCCCGAATGTGAACCCCAAAATATAGCTGCTTATGACAAGCGAAAGCAGCAATAAGGCTTCTCACGCCTGTCAAAATTCATGGCCGGTTTCATTGATCTTTTCCATGCCTATGTTCATCAATTTTCCAGTACTATATGGATCACAAGCACTGTAGCGGTTGCTTCTTATATATATATATTTGTGCCATTTGCTGTAAGATAGATGGTTGTAAACCATCTTTCAAGTTATATCGACTGAACAAAGGTATGGATATCGCTTGGAATGGAGACCGTTCAAACTATTTTTATCCTGATCTCAAATAAATTTAAGCAAGTCGATTTGCAGATGTGAAGGGGCGAATCCGTACGTACAAACTGTAGGAAACGTGCATGCATATCATAGCTAGATTCCTGTGAAACTTATTTTCAGACTTTAGTATAATTTAGTGGCTCTTGTACGTATGTTGCTAGACAAATCCAACGCAATTCAAGGTGTTAAAACCAAAGAACTGGCAGCGCTAAAGCATTAAAATGAATCAGATCCTCAGTTACACATTTATCAATCATATTTTAACATAAACAAGCTTGAAAACTTAAACCGTGCATATTACCCTTCTTTAAACAGAGAAAGTTACCACATAAAATCAGGCTACATACCATCCTAAGGCTTTGATTGTGAAGACAAGCCAAATCAAGGGTGATGGATTACAAGGGAAAAAGGGAACCTAAAAACTATCAAGGTCAGCATTAATAAAATTTAAACATGCTATGCAGAATAAAAACTTTCTGTAGCTAATTTGGTTAGGTTATGCTCCTGGAATAGGCGTGAAACAGGGTGTACGAATCCTAGTGACTAACCCTGCACAATCTCTGTTTGTTCATCATTATTAGTATGTTGGTCATTCCTACCTGACTTCAGATCCTCATGCCCAGGGATTTCCCCTAGCTTCTCCTGCAGTTTAGATAATTGATATTAGGAAGCAATTTTATGCAAATAGGTGTTTGAACGAGGCAGGCTACAGTTAGAGGAGTAGAAACATGTAATCAGTTTTAATATTTTGCAAAACATGACCTTAAGAGAGGTATTCTCTGCAAGAAGCTGCTCATACTCGCTCTTGATACGACTCACTTCTGATCTAAGGTTGGCATTCTCTTCTTTTAAGGCTTCAGCACGCTGCGACAACTCATCACATTCCGCCTGATTCAATAGCAAGCATTTATACAAGTAACTCATCTGGGCCTTTGATGGCAGATAACCTTAATAGGATCTGCAATTTCTAAAGGATATTTCAATACCTGCTTACGCAATCTTGATCGCCGAGCAGACTCTCTGTTTGATTGCTTCCTTCTCTGTCTTTTAAGCTCCCTTTCATCCTAAATCCATGAAACCAGGAATACTGCCAGTTACATAAAAACCTAAAAAAAAAAAAAAAAGCAATAAAAAATATACATTCTTAGAACAGCAGCAAGGAAAGCATGTGGCAGGTCATTGAAGGAGAAAAGCCTTCATTAAAACCCAGCAAATTTAGTTTGAAATTTGACATTTCATGGACGAAGGTATAGCACTACAGCCAAAACCAAAGAAATTGACTCTAAGGGGACCTTGAATTTCAACAAATTGTTTAGAGAGAGAGAACCTGTATCCAAAGCTGTGACTTAACACTGTCCCGTGATGCAGAGGTTACAATTCCTCCTACAACTGGGGTTGAAGGAACCTTCCCACGCATTGCAGGAACAGTAGATGAAGCTGAAGTACCCCAGTAGTCCATTCCAATATGTAAGTTTGTTGTTGGACCAGGAACAGTTATTGCAGCCGCAGTGGTTGATATAGGTACAACGTGCACTGCTGTATTCATCATCGACTGGGCTGAATTTGGGCCTCCATTCCGAGGACCGCGTGCTGAAATTCCATTCTGAGATGCTTCACCTGTATCAGAAACATTGTAGACATTCCTCAGAACACACACAAATGGCAACAAAATAATGCAAAAAGATTTTGTTTTAGCAAACCTTCTCCAGAATCTTGTCTTCCTCCAGACTTCGATTGCGAATCCTACAAAGAAGGAAGAAAATAAGATTTTACAGCATAATTTTGACCTGAAAAAAAATAATGAGACAATATATGTGAATGCGCGAATTTGAATAAAAATGAAGCATTTAAAGTTTTCTCATCCTTGAAAGAGTTCCAATAAAAGCTGCAACACATGGTGAGTTCAAATATCAATGTCTGCAGCCACTTCAAACCCCAACCATTCACATCCAGACAGTAGGGTAAAATAATAGTTGAGATGGGACAGAAATTCACGAAATAGCAGAGTCCTGTCCTTGAATCCCACCATTCTGGCAGGGTGTTCATAACCTCCAATATAGATGAAATACAGCAGCATGTTCAAAATACTGAAATAATAAAAGGAAAATACAAGAGGCCTTGAACTCACGTTCTGGGAGTTTGCATCACTGCCTTCGCTTGTACCTTCACTTCCAGTGTCAGCACTACACATGCACAATAATTATTCCACTGTGAGCTAAATCACCTTAAGAGATAATTTTGATAGCAAGCACAAGCAAAATGTGTAAGCTCAGATGAGTTGACGCATATAAAAATCCAAATCCGACTTCTGAGTACCAACTAAAAGGCGCAAAGCAAGGACAGAAAAAATCTGCCTACTCAATCATCTTAAAATAGGAGCCCATCAAGCCACCAAACAAACAGAACAATTAATTGATTCAAACCTCCTATGATAAAGATGAGTTTTACAAACCCTTTTCAAAGTTTTCTAACTCTTTGTACAACATAAATAAGGCATAAGCATTGGAGATCTATTCAGGGTGGAGCTAAACGAGAGAGCTTCTTTAAAAAAGGGCTTTATTGACTTCTCAATGAAACCCAATTGCAACTAGTGTGTTTAATAGGCTCCTTTCATATTACTCAATTCTATTAAAATTTCTCCATACGACTAGATAAGCGGTGGATCAAGAATACTTCCCCCCCCCTCCAACCCAGCAATTGACATGAGAATAGTCATTTTAACTAACAACACAAACTAGCAACCAAAAACTACACAATAACTGCAAGACCATTTGTTTTCTATCATACCTTTTAGAATAACCTCCATTACCAGAAGCTCCTGATGTTTTACCAAGGTTATTGTTCTTTCCAGTAATCATGTTTAAACTGCCTAGACTCCCTTTCGATCTTTTAAATGGCAACTTTTCCTTCACATCAGGAGGCTTGCCATCCATTTCCATGCTTCCAGGAGTATTTCCCTGCATAAAATCTCTAGAGTCAACCTTTGGAAGCATGGACATAAAAACACGTCTTTCCAAAATACAAATCATAAGACAAAGTAAGATAGAGTGCTCACAGATGCCTCAACAATGCCATTTGGAGAAGGCATAGCAAAAGGACTAAAAGGATAAGATCCCTGTCCAAGATTAAACCATGTCAAAAAGATGACTCCAAATCTCGAGATATTGTGACATTAAAAACAAAACTAAAAACAGTGGAAAAGAACATACTGGCGGAATGGATGGATGCGCATATATTCCACCATGAGGATACATTGCAACATATGGATGCGGTGGGGTACCATAGGGAGGCATAATATGCTGCAACAAAGAAAGAATTACATTAAAGCTTTACTAACCAGCAAATGAAATCATTAAATCTTAATAGTTCATCATGCCACCAAAATCTTAAAGCTATAACAAAAGAAACAGAAAAAGTTTCACAATTGTAATAATTCACCATCCTAAGATACCAATCCAAAACCATAAATACCTGAACCCCCCACATATATGAGGGAGCTTGGGGACTTGATGCCAAGAACCCATGCGGAGGAATGGGAGAATATGCCTGTTAGCAAAAAACAATCCACATATAATGATTTGAATTAAACACGAAGCGTGAATACAAGGCATAGAAACTAAAGATATTTATCTAACAAACCTGAAACCCTGACCAGTCTGCATTTACCGTACCCGAGTTAGTGGTTGAAGATGGATCCTGAGCAACAAGAAAATCATTAAAAGGAACAGGAAAAAAAATAAAAAACTTGTGAAAACAACTATTAAAACAACATAAACCAAAATTTTCAAACAACAATAAAAGTGTACTTGCGTAGCACTTGTAGGCGGTGTCTTCGGCTCCTTTTCTTTCGGAGCTTTATCCATCTCACTGCTGCTCATTACTCTATCTCCACTAACTTCTAAAAGCCCCTCAAATCAACCTACAAATAACTAAATACTTTCATCACAACATGCTTTTTTTCATTCATTTTATAGCATATTCATACAAAACAATCCAATTTATCTATACCTAAATATTTTCAGGAAAAAAAAAAGAAATACTAACACCAAACCGTAGCTTAGCATTAAAAAAAAAAAAAACCTTAAAATACATGCACTGATTGCTTTATTCCCACTCACAAATTTCCCCCCATTCACATTACAAACAATTTAAAGTTTTTTTTCAATAAACTAAAACATTAATGTTTCCAATATCATCTCTATTTTTTTTCTATATTTTCTCAGTAACCAAACAAATAATATTAAAGAGAAAGATCTACCATGCATCTAGAAGAAAAAACAGAAACAAATAATTAAAAAAATATTTTAAAAATTTGAAGGCATGCAAATGATGCTGTTAAATACTTTACAAAATCAAGAAACAAAAATAAATAAATAAATAAATTTAAAATTTCGATTACTGCTAAAAGAACAAACCTAATTGAAATGAAACCCAAGCCTGATCCACTGAATAGAAGCAAAATTTTGGAAGCTATGGAGCTTGAAATTGAGCGAGAGTTTTCGATTTGGATGGGTAGGGGAGAAGGGCACAGATGTCAATTTGGGGAACTATTAGGGCACAATCGGGAAACTAAAATTCTCATAGGCCAATAACTCTTTCTTTTTTTCTTTTGTTTTTGTTTTTTCTTTTTCCAGCTAGGAAAATGTAAAAGATCAGGCTTTTGATTTTAGAGTTTGCTCATTGTATTTTTGGGCGGAGAGAGGGAGGAAGGTTCACGGATTAAATCTGTGACTCGCCGCACGGCAGTCGATTTCTCCTTCCCATTATTCGTGACCTAGCGAAATCTCCATTTTGTCCTTCAGCCAATTACCGTTTTCACTAACGTTATTTAATTATGCAATTCAATTTCCTTTAGTTACGGTGGTCAAAGTAGTCATTGCATTATGTCATCCGCAAAGTATTTGGTCAAAGTACCTGTAACAATACTTACACTCCCATATTTGACAGTCTGCATTGGCATGAAAGAAGGATGCAATGTCTGAGCCGATTCATATTAAAGATTTGCTGCTATCAGAGACAGACATTTGGCCGCAAAGACCAGCTTAAGCTCTCTGTTGGGCTGAAGAGGAGCTATTGTTTTAAGTGTCCTGATGCAAATGTTTTCTGTTCTACATCCAACTAGGCCAATTGTTTAGAGGGATTCACCGTGAGGGAAATGGGGCTGCCGGGGTTCCATAACTCAAAATCGTCATCGGTCTATCTTGACATTTCGTTGTATTTGGCTCATTAGTTTCCGATAATTAGAGGAAAGAAACATAAAATGGAATTACTATAAAACAGTTAACTATACATCTGGTCAGAAACTATATCCAACACCAGGCATGAATCTCATCTTACAATGATTAAACCGTGGGCAAAGACCCACTAAATGATCAAATGCTTGTTAGTTAAATAAAAAATGGAATAAACTATTACACTTTCGGGGAAATAAAAAAATTTTAACACGTTTCTTTAGCTGGATTTGGTACTTTTGATTCTGCACCGTTAAATTCGCTACTGCAATTACATTTTTCTTTTCTTCACAGTGTTTCTCTCGTTCTCCGGGTCTTCTATTGGCGGAAGAAAGAAAAAAAAAAAAAAAAACATAACTTTACTTGCGAGCAGAGAAATACGTTAAAGGTAAGTTATTTACTACTTGATATCTGAATTCCATTTGAATAAAATTGTGAGTTGATAGTTAAAGTTGGGATTTTTCTCTAATCTTACTCGAAAATTTGCTGCTTTGAGATGTGGTTTCTTTTTCTAACCTGTTTAAAATGTTTTAGAATTATAATTTGGCTAATTCTTATTCTACTGAATGTAAATTTGATTATCAAAGTTTCTATTTTTTCTGTTCCTTTCAATTTTTAGTAGAATACAAGAGAACAGAACACGAAAAATTCCAACTTTTTGAAAGTTAAACTTTTGAATCTGCCTTGCTTTTAAAAACTGAGCTTTTCCTAAAAGAAAAGATAATGTGCACCATTGAACCGAAGAAGCTTTCTTGCTTTTTAGAACCTATTAATTCAGGATTCCATAAAGAATTGATTTTTGAATCTGGGCTTTGGGTTTTCTAGTTTTTGATATCTCATATAACCCGAAATCCTGGCGATGGAAGGGGTGGAACAGTGGAAGGATCAATTAGAGCAGTTGAAGATTCAATTGGAGCCATGGAAGAATAAGTTGGGGCAGTGGTTGCATCAATCAATTGAGTATTTGAATCAAACTCCCCCAATTAAATATTTGAATCGAGCACCCCCAATTCAACTCTATGCTGCTATTGCTGTCTTGCTCATATCTACCCTCTTGCTTTTGTCCTGTAAGTCTGCATTACATTATAAATAAATAATCGTGGAATACAAATGTTATTTTTATTGTTTCTTGAAGAAATAGTGAGTAGTTTTTTCCTTAGTTTTCACATTTTTTACCTTGATTCATGCATTTAAGAATTTGAAATGTTATCTTTTATGGAAGAAAAGGTGATTAAAAACATTTTTATTGAATATATGCTTTTTATTTTATTTTATGTGTGAAATTGTTAGATATTTTGAAGTCAGTAATTGATTATTTAACTAAAAAATGCTTGTTAGATTTGGTCAGTTGCATAAGCATTTAGATTATCATCTTGATTAAAACTTATTTAGACTGATATAAAGATACATGATGTTATCTTGAAGTGTCTTACCATGTTTTTAATTTCATGAATTCCCATTGAGAAAAGATGTTACTGTCATCTATATTAGGTTGCAATGGTTTAAGGAAGCTAATGATTTAGCATTCTATGATATTTTCTCTTTTGAGACAATATTCTGGAGATATTCAGTTTCCCTATTGGAGTTTGAACTTTGAGTTATGTTTACTTATCTTTTTCGCACTCTTTCTGTTGCAGTCCGCTTGTTCAAACGCACAAAATCAAATACCATTGTACTCACTGGCCTTAGTGGGGGTGGAAAAAGCGTTCTTTTCTATATGGTATGCAGTGCCATTTTTGCTTTTTGTTCCTTTTGAAAGTCTTAAAATCTTATATGTTAAATTCTTCTTGAGATGTCCTGTTATGGCTGCCAAATGTACAATATACTACGATATAGGTATTCTGGTGTCCTAGGCTTTTAGCATAATTGAAATGCCTAGTGATGCGATGTTGTTGTTAACTTTCTTGACTTGTTTCCCATGTCAGCTTCGTGATGGTTCCTCACATCAGGGTACTGTTACGTCCATGGAACCAAATGAGGGCACTTTTGTGCTAAATTCTGAAAGTAATAAGGTAATTCATCTTAACCTGCATTTCCGAGATTAGTTAAGCCTCTTATTTCACTCTGTTGTCACCACTTGCGACTCTTTGATCATTGTCCTTAATTAAACTGACTCCACATGCGTCTTTCTCTTCCTTTTTTCTTTTTGGTATCTATTCTTGACAGAAGGGCAAAATCAAGCCTGTCCATCTTGTTGATGTTCCTGGGCATTCTCGTCTGCGGCCCAAACTGGATGAGTTCTTGCCTCAAGCAGCTGGCATCATGTTTGTTGTGGATGCTGTGGAGTTCCTATCAAATTGCCCTTCAGTTTCAGAGTAAGAATAGCTATGATATTGTACACGCTACACTTGCAAGTATCTTCCTTCCACTTTTTGATTGCCAACAAGGACTTAGATAAGATATTGCTTCTGTGCAACAGGTATCTGTACAATATTTTGACCAACGCTAGTGTTGTCAGGAAGAAAATTCCAGTTCTCATCTGTTGTAATAAATCCGATAAAGTGACTGCACATACCAAGGAGTTCATCAGAAAGCAAATCGAGAAGGAAATGTATGGCCACAAGTTCATTTGTCTCTGCATGTTCTATGTTTTGTAACCATCTTTCACAATATCCCTGATTATCGTAAACTGCTCTCCGTTACTTTCAATAGATAGAAACTTACGATTTCCTACTTGCATAGACACATAAAAATATGCATTTTTTCTATTACTTTGTAGTCTTTTGCATGTCATTTACTATTATATACTTAATTCGTCTGGTTTTACCATTTTATAGTGATAAACTGCGGGCATCAAGAAGTGCAATATCAGCAGCTGATATTTCAAACGACTTCTCTCTGGGGGTACCTGGAGAAGTATTTGCATTCTCTCAGTGTAGAAACGTAGTTACTGTTGCCGAGGCTTCTGGTTTGAAGGGCGAAGTAGCGCAAGTAGAACAGTTTATCAGGGAACATGTAAAGCCGTAGGCTAAAAGCATTCTGCTTTCTTTCTTTGTAAAACTCTCTTTAAAGCTGCTTTCGAGTATTTCATCTTGACCATTGAAGGAGCCCACGAAAGCCATTGAATTTGTAAGAAAAGGAAGAGAGGGGAACTTAGATTCGAACTGATTTACAATACTTATTGTTAATTTTTAGAATTCTTTTATATGTCTTGGCAACTTTCTTTTTTCATTTGTGATCCAAATTCATCAAAGAATGTAACTAGAAAAGCTTTGAAGCTGCATAAGAATATCAATAATTTCAAGAAAACTATTCAAATAAATTTTTACTTGTACAAAGTTTCCTTTTGTCTCAACTGACATGTTCAAGCATGAGTAAGGGAGGTGACAGGGGCCCGCTGTACATGGTTTTCAACGTCAAAGTTCAAACAAATACAAATATTTGAATATGCTGTGCTGACTGCCGAGTTTACTGCTTCATGTCATCTTCGCTGATGACCGAGTTACCGAATCTCAGGGTCAAGCTTCGCATCATTTCCCGGCAATTCCAGTCTCACCTCTTTAAACATCTTCTTCCTTTCTAAACCTTTCATTCATTTTTTTCCTTATTTAAATGCCCAGTTTTCTACCCCCAAATCCTAATCTTTGACGACAATGGAAGTGTAAGTTTAAGTTCATTCAACCAAAATTTCATTAATTTGGTTTAATTTCTTGTATATTAGCAAGAATGATGGGAAAGGTAGTTGCTATTCTTACTTTTGATGATTCCTATGATCTCATCTTAGTTAATTCGGATTAATTAATGGTAGTCCGTAATCCACAGAGTTGCTTCTGCTCCGGGGAACGTGTTGACGACTGGGGGGTACTTAATTTTGGAGAGGCCAAATGCTGGGATTGTTCCGAGTACAAATGCTCTTTTTAAGCTATTTTGTAGCCAATTTACGAAGATCTCAAGCCTGAAAGCTGGGCATGGGTAATTTATTCCTTTAGTTTTCGTGCTTCTATTTATTTTGCTATAGTTGCAATCATTTCCTTGCTTTTTAAAGCTCCGTGGGCTACTATGAATTATTGTCACGTTTCCAGTTAGTCGTAAATAAGGAAATCTGACATTGAATTATAAAGTTAACTCGGTTTATCAAATGAACTCGTTTCAAAATTTAAATTCATTTGTGTGGTTTTTGTAACTTCTAGGTGATTGATGGAGTGGCATACTTTATAACTGGTTGAAATTCTTTAGTTTTCGTCAATGCAAAAACAAGATGCGACATTGTCGTTTTTCATGCTCGCTGTAATCAGCAATTTTACTAATAAATGCTTTGTAATTTTCACTGGGTTTTTGCGCTTTATTTGATAAAGTAGCATTTTGTCTAAACTTGTCATCTGTATCCCCTTTCAGGCATAGACTGATGTCAAACAAACATCTCCTCAGCTTTCTAGAGAAAGCACGTACAAACAGTCACTTAAAGAGCTAAAACTTCAGTGTGTATCTTCAAAGCAAGGTTTCATATGATTGAAGTCTGTATTTTTCTAGCATATCCATATCGCATGTTTTTTATTTATGGATGGATGTCTCAGACTAAATGAGTTTGAACGACTTTGGAGAAAGCTTCACTTACAGATTACATATAAGCCAAATTATTAAAGAACCGGTGGATTGTTAAGTTGTTTCACCATTGTTTGGCATGTACTTCCTGTGGATCAAGGAACCCTTTTGTAGAAAATGCGATTCAATATGATGTAGCACCAGCATGTGCAACGATTGACAAGAATAAGAAGGATGCATTAGACAAACTACTCTTAAACGGTTATGTTTGACACCGCATTTATGTATTTATTTATCTTCTTTTGGCGGAAACCGTAACTTCAGGGATTTAACATTGGAACTGAAATCGTCATGCAGGTCTTGATATCAAAATCCTAGGTTGCAATGACTTTTACTCATATCCAAAACAGGTATTTTACCTTATCCACTAAATATTATCCTAGGTTGCAGTGACTTTTACTCATATCCAAAACAGGTATTTTACCTTATCCACTAAATACTTTTGTTGTAGAAATAAGATATATCTTTTTGTTCGTCTACAGATCGAAGCACGTGACTTCCGTCGACACCGGAAACTTTGGCTGCTCTATCAACTTTTACGTCAATTACTTTCAACGCTGAGGAATCAAATGGAGGAAATTGTAAACCTGAAGTTGCAAAAACTGGATTGGGTTCATCTGCAGCAATGACAACTGCTGTTGTTGCTGCTTTACTTCATTACCTTGGGGTTGCTAACCTTTCGGCCTTTTCTGAAGATCCAAACCAACAAAATAAGGTTTCCAATGATCTTGATATCGTGCGTATGATAGCTCAAAGTGCCCATTGTATTGCTCAAGGAAAAGTTGGCAGTGGCTTTGATGTTAGTTCTGCAGTCTAGGAGAGTCAGCGTTATGTTCGTTTTCCACCAGAAGTGCTTTCTGCTGCTCAGGTCTCTCTCTCTCTCTCTCTCTCTCTCTCTCTCTCTCTCTCTCTCTCTTTCTAAGGTTGGAGGTAAGGAATAATGTGCAATGGGGTGAGCAGACTGTGGCGTTAAATAAAATTTTTATAATCCTTAAATATGTGCAACCATGTTTTGGTGAACTGCAGTAGATCAATAAAGAGTGCGATAAATACTAGGCTTATTGCAGTGCTGCCTGTGATCACTAGCTAGGCTGTTTTCTCTGTTCTCATGGATAAATATGTAGCTTTTTCCTAAATTTTATAAATACACGCAAGTAACTGGATCATTGCACTTTTAAAACAATGGGTTGAAACATTTCTCCGTTGTCTTTAATTTTTCCCATAGATTGCCTTATTTGCTACCTTCTCAACTTTTGACCACTAATTGAATATATTAAGGTCTATATACCTTAGAATTGGTCCAGGCCTATTGCCATTAGATTACTCTATTCTCAAGCAAGTTTCACTTGCCCTGTTTTTGGTGTTACACCGTTTAGGTGGATGCAATTCTTCCACAAACATCTTTTTTGGACATCGGCAAAACATTAGACCCAAATTTTAGTAACTTCCACTGGGGGGTGCTTTTTAAGATCTCTTGCAATGTTGCAGGCTGCCATGAAAGGGATGCCATTTGAGGAAGTCATTGGCAACATTCTAAATGGAGAATGGGGCCATGAGAGGACTAAATTCTCCTTGCCACCATTAATGACACTCGTAAGCATTATGAGCTTCACTACTTACCCCTTAAGTTATGATGCTTTTGTGGGCATATATGGTACTTTTTCTATGTGCTTCTGCTTAAGTATCTTCTAGGTAAATTAGCTACTCATTACTTATTCACTTTCCAGAACTCAGGATTTATCAACTCACTCCTCATTATTTTCTTACCTTAGGCTTCGATTTATGACTTTATTATCTCTCAAATGTAGCTTTTACTTACATTTAGGCCAATGTTTTTTTATGAAGAATGAGTCAGGATAAAGTACCTAAATCTTTCTTGAACTTATTGTTCATATGCATAGTTATTGAAGTAAAGATATAACGGTACAATCATGTAAACTGGATGTCGATATGAGCAAAAGGATGATTACAAACTTCATCTAGAAAATAGCATTATTCAATTTTATCCCTTCTCTTCTTCCTTTTTTTTTTCCTAAGAAAATGAAATGTGGCTTGTAATTTTTAACTACTAAAAGTCAAGTATCGTATAAGTCACAAAGACTGTTGGCTAGCACTGCTACTAGGGGAACCGAGAACTGGTGGATCATTAGCACCATCAATGGTAGGTGCTGTTAAAAAATGGCAGAAGGCTGATCCTGAAAAGTCCCAAGAAACATGGAGAAAGCTGGCTGAGGCTAATTCAGGACTTGAGAAACAACTCAACATGTTAAGCAAATTATCCAACTAACATGGATGCTTACAAACGTGTGATTGATAGCTGTAGCAGGCTCAAACCAGCAAAGGTTTGTTTTTTAGACTACTCCAGACCGCTTAAGAAATAAAAAAATAAAATATAATTTGGCCTTGACTGAAAAATGATTTTTTCCTCCTTTCTGAAATTTGAGAATTCTTACAGAAAAATTTTAAGGGCATTTTCCCGATATAGGATTGCTAATTATAGACCTTGAAACCTTGGTAGCCATCGGTAGTTCCAAGTTTCTGTCCTCAAAGCTTGAGCAAGTAGACAGCAAGATCTAGAACTTACTGTGTGAATAAATGTTAAATTTAAAGATAAGATACAGTAACGTTCCATAATTTGAAATTTTATTCTCAAGGAGTTTGGGGGATTGTTGCTTTTCAAAAATGAACTTTAGGAAGCCCTGTCAGCCTCTTTTCAAAGCAATGATAGGGTGTCAAGCTATTGTCCATGTTGGTAAGACTACACTATGGTCTGCAAGGATCTACTTTATAAGCTTTTAAAGGAATTGCTTGCTTTTTTTTTTTTATTTTATTTTTTATTGCACGAGTAACTCAAACTTTGGTTTCAATTTCTTGTTAAATAATTGGTGGATGGTTGGACACAAGGGCGGATCCTCATATAAGCTTGTGGGGGCAGTTGCCCTCCCAAAATTTTAATCAAATGTGTAACTTCTTCTAAATTGTCCCTGCAATAAAAAGTAAATGTTCCTAAATGTAAACGAGATATTTATATTCGCAAGTGATTCGAATTCAGTTTGATCATTTCTCGAGTCGAGCTCGAGCTCAAGTAAATTGAGTTATTGATCGAATATATAAATATCCGATTTGAGTAGATCGTGAGCCTAACAAAATTTTTTATTTATAATATATATTTTTAATATTAATTTGACCCTTTTATCTTTAATACATTGTGACAAACATAATTTATCCTTTTACCTTTAATATATTTTTAATATTAATTTATCCTTTTTACCCTTTATAATATAAAGATTACAACTTATATAAAATGATGGTTGACTTTATTTACTTAATGAAGTTTCGTTAGTTTGTGACAAACATAATGTTGTCGTTCTAAGTATGAATGAATGTGTTTGTGCCACATAGACTATCGAGGCTTAAGGTTAAGAAAGTTTCAAATTTACATCAGTTTTAGGCAAAATTATTCTATCAAGTAATAGACAAGTTCAAAAACTTAACACTCAGTTTTATAAAAGCGAATACTTAGTTGTTTCTTTGTGCAGCATGCTTGAATCTAATAAATTCTTCTGGTGCATTTGATAAATGGAAGTTGATTTGCTTGGTTGAATTTTATCCTTTAAAATTTTTAAAGTGGAGCTTATGGTACCTAATAGTCAACTTGAAATTTCACAATAAATGGCAGCTCATTTAATACTTTTCAGAATTAAACGGAATTACTAATCTTTTTGCAAAATTATGAAGATTGGGAAGCATATTGTATATCCATTGTTATTTTTGCTTTTGAAGTTATCTTTAATCTTATTGGCGGCAATTGTAACAGTTGAAAATGTTTTTTTTTTGTTTTTTGCTATGAATGTAATAAAGAACTGACTGCACAATCTTATGACTGATGATTGATTGAATGATTATTTGATTACTTATATAGAGATTTTTTATAATATTGAAAATGAAAAGATTATACAATGCTTTCAAAACATTAAGTCATGAAGATAACAAATGTAATTTGCAAATGTACTTTATGTTATTAAATTTATGACATATTGTTATGTATGCATTTTTCTTTTCATGTATATGTTACCCCCACAAACAAAAATTTCTGAATCGGCTCCTGCTTGGACTTAATAAACATGGGAGGCTTTAATCATCATAAGCCTTAAGAAAGTTGGTGAGATTGTTTGATTGATTTCAGTTTATTTGTTTTTACTTCCTTCTTGTTCATGTACTGTTTCCTTCCGAAGGCTGATTTTTAAGATGGCCTCCCAAACCAATTGCACCGACAGTGGATGGAGGGAGTTACTGAGCCAATCAAAGAATCAGTTTTTAAAGTATTGCTAAAGGCGAGGGAGGCTATACTTAGGGTCGGAAATCATATGCGACAGATGGGAGAGACAGCAGGCATTCCGGTGGGTTATTGTCCCTTTGATTTGATGCTTATAAATGTCCATTTTTATGCATTCTTACGTTTGCTAAAGATGTAGAATAAAAAGTAAGAGATTGAATAATTTTTATCCGCTTTTCATTTGATTCTATTAAGAGGTTAATACAGTTGACTTGCAAGGATAATTGATTTGTTTACCCTGCTATATCCTAAATGGACCAGTTTGTTTTTATATTTCGAGATGCTCAAAAAAAACTTGTCCTTAGCAAAGTCAAAGCCTAATGATTATCAAACTTTTCAACAACACCTGTTAACTATTTTATCAACTAAAGAGTAGGGTAGGGATATACTTCTTTGATGGGGTCCAAAATCTCGTATTATCATTTTAGTATAGTGCGTTACCTTTTTTCTACGTACTATAAATCCTTTTTTAACTTTTAAAATTGCAGATAGAACCCGAATCACAGACTCAACTTTTGGATGCCACTATGAATATGGAAGGAGCTTTGTTGGCCGGGGTTCCCGGAGCAGGTGGATTTGATGCTATCTTTGCTATTACCTTGGGGAATTCTATCAGTAGTGTGACAAATGCCTGGAGTTCGCACAATGTTTTGGCCTTGTTAGTTAGGGAAGATCCTAAAGGTGTTTCTTTAGAAAGCGGTGATCCACGAAGCCTTGAAATTACTTCTGCGGTTTCTTCAGGCCCTATCAACTGAGCTTAATTTCTTTTTCGTATTCGATGAGTTAGGAATGTCATTTTAAGTTTTGGTGGAAAATGTGATTTACTAGAGAAATAATACTGCGTTTTGGAGATTGCTTTAATTGGGGAAGGATTTCTTTTAACTCCTATACATTCAGGTTCCTTGAGTATCCGACAATAAGGAAAAAAAAAATCCTTTACACTATTGGTTAAGGTTCATCTTGCTTATTTTTCTTGAACTATTGACATCTTGGCAAGAGATCTGAACAATCATCCATGTATAGAGTTTAATGTAGAATGAAATAGCATTTCATGGCAGATGGGAGAAAATCCTGATAATGGAAATTTGTATGTTCACCAGTAATCCCTACAAGAACAAGTTCCATCTTTAAAATGGTGGAACCGATTACGATCTCTTACGGTGATTTCACGTTCATAGATGATGGATATTAGTTTGGTATACGTATGACAGTCATTGCACATCCTGAGGTTTCGAGCTATTCGTATAGGAGAGCCTTGAGACGTATGGATGAGCGCAAATGCAATTGCTAGCTTCTGACTATGGCCTTTCAATCTCTGAATCTTCTCATCTTCGTCTACATCAAGCAATACCTGCGATGTGTCCGGGGAATAACCTTCAAATTTCAACTGCCATTCCATCTGGTGAATCATCTCGTAGATGCTTTGACATCGAGGATGAGATGTGTCTTGTGAAACAAACTTGTGGATTCTTCTCCCCACCTCAACCAAGCTAAATCCTGGCACTTGGTTTAAACCTTTTCGAGCCATGTCCACCCGAATTTTAGCCACCTCCTGCCACTTTTCAGCTTGTGCATACATATTCGACAGCATGACATAGTCGCCAGGGTTTTGTGAGTTCGACTGGAATAGATGCTTAGCTGCAATCTCTCCTATTTCCAAGTTACCATGAACTCTGCAAGAACTAAGAAGACTTCTCCAGACCACATCATTGGGCTCGATAGGCATGTTCTTGATAAACTGTAGAGCTTCATTGATCATCCCAGCTTTTCCCATGAGGTCTACCATGCAACCATAATGCTGAACTGTTGGTTCTATCCCATGCTCAGATTTCATTCTATCGAAGCATTGAAAGCCCTCATCAACAAGGCCAGCATGACCGCAAGCACTTAATACACCCACATATACGACATCATCTGGGTCTAGTCCTTCTTCAAGCATCACTGAGTATATCCTTAGGGCTTCTTCACCATGTCCATGCATGGCAAGACCTGATATTATTACAGTATAGGACATTTGGTTCCTTTTCGCCATCTTCCAAAAGATTGATAAACCTTTCTCCAAACACCCGCATTTGACATACATGTCTATCAAGGAAGTTTGTACTATAACATTAAGTTCACTAATGTTCCTCAGTAAGGACCCATGCGTGCACTTCCCCAAATCCAGAGCACCTAAATGAGTACAAGCGGAGAGCACATTAACCGCTGTGCTTTCTTCAGGCCTCCAACATCCTTCACTAGTCATGCTCCCAAATATCATTAAACACTCATACCACATTCCCAAACTAGCATTTGCTGCAATAATAGCACTCCAAGAAGCTACACTCTTTTCATCCATTTGCTCAAAAACTGCACAAGAGTGTTTTATCTCCCCACATTTGCCATACATATTGATCAAGCTGTTTTGCACATAAATATCATTTTCAAAGGCAAGCTTAAAAGCATGCCCATGAATTTGCATTCCTTCCTCTATTGCCTGTAACCAGGCACATGCCTTGAAAAGAGCAGGATAAGTGAAATTGTCAGGCTCAACTCCACTTTCAAGCATCTCATAATAAAAAATTAAAGCTTCCTCAAAGTTCATATCTTTGACATGACCTCTAATCATGGTATTGAATTCAAAAGTACCCGGTTCATCGATTTGTTGAAAAATTGAACAGGCATAGTCCATGCTACCCCAATCTGAGAGAGCACATGCAGCCACCAGATTGCTTGCACAAAAGGAGTTCCAAAAGAAACCGTACTTGGCGATCTGGGCATGAGCTTGCTTGAATTCTTCCAAGTTCTTACACCTCTTCAGGAGAGATAAGCATTGTTGCTCCTTCAGCCTAAAATTCAATTCTGAGCTTTGTGGTGGATCTGCAGATGGTGAAACGAACTTGGTTTGCTGAAGGACTGAAGTCCCAGTCATACTGTTATCTACATCATGGTTTACCAATCTAAATTGACTATATGGAATAACATGAAAACCATGATCTTCTTTTCAACAACAATCAAATTTCCATGTAAAAGAGATACATAGTGAAACAAACGACAAAGAAAACTATGTTAATGATAAAAGGAGATGGGAATATGACAAAAAAAAAAATGAAATCTGTGACCGCTGGTGTGCGCAAGGGGATTTGCAAAACGTCACAGAATTTGAGATTATGATATGTAGTGATATCAACTTGAGAAACAAAGCTTGTAGTTGGACTGAAATCAGAATAAAAGTGAAACGATAATGAACTCGCAGCAGCTATGAAAGTAGTGTGAGATGAGTTGGTGAAAGGAGTTTGAATGTCATCCATGAGATTGAGAAAGAGAATCCCAGCCAGGAAAGCAAAGGTCAGATTATGGGACGTGCTGATTCTGGATAGGATAATGTTTGGGAAGAGTTCGCCTTCATTAGAATCCTGCTTCGAGTTTTCGGGGCCCAGCATATCTTGCCATCTCAGCCCTTTAATCTTGGACGAAAAACCCAAAAGCCTGGGAAATAATTGGATTTTAGTGTTCAAAGTCCATACACACTAAGGCCATGACATTCAGCCAATTTATTACTACAAGTTAAGATCCGTAAGGCTTTAGGCCCATGGTATCCCTACTTGATGTGCTGGACAAACACTAGGGAGTTCTAGGAACCCATCAAACACTTCCCACCACAAGCCCATTTACATTTTTTAGGGTGGGGTTTAGGTAGAAACCGTCAAAGTTGCTGTTTGGTTTTTCTAAGAAAAGCACATGCGATTCATGGCTGATGGCACGTTGCTTGGGGTTAAGAAGGTGCTGTTGAGCCTTGACTGTATACTATTGGGTACCGGATGAGTCATAACTTCTGAGTAGTCGTACCAAGAGTCGAGCTGAGCTGAGTTGAGTTGAGCCGAACCACATCCCTCCATTTCATGGGACCCTTTTGTACGTTCTCATTTCTGAATTCTCTGCTAGCATTCATGCTCTTCTGTCCTTGTTTTGCTATTATTCTTCACCATAGTCAAGAAAATGGATTTTAATCTAATTTTTTTCAAAATTTAAGCTTTTTTTTCAACACATTGAGCAAAAATACAAAATGTCTTGCAACTCTTTTCTTATTTATTTATTTATTGTTTTCCATTGAATTTTTGGTTTAGAGTGAAATATATTGGGACATGGGTTTCCCTGTTTATATTGTGCACAGTTCATGAAAGCATACTAAAATGTATATATTCATTAAAATAATTAATTATAAATTGAATATAGTATGAAATATTCTGAAAAGTAACATATAAAAAGTAATCAAAGAGAATATCGTTTCTAAAAGTATCCCACAATTACAAAGCAACAGCAGCAAGCAGCAATGGGCCATCCCCCAAATATTTTCAAAAATGTCCTTAAAATATTCAGTACCGGTTTAAGATCTCCCCATGCGTTTTGTCCAACATGATTTAAGCATACATATCGATATATATATATATATAAATATATAAAATTAATTAATTGGCCACCACATGCAGGCTCCACCATATATAATTAAGATTTTTAAGCTAAAATTAAGATGATAGGATTCTCAAACACCACTACTTCATGAAGAATGAGAGTGTTTTTTACTCAAAATGGCAAGGAATAGTTTTGGTTAATTTTTTTGTTTTTTTTTTTTTTAAAAAAAAAATTGCTTGGGTGCTTATATCAAATACATTAGAGGAAAGAAGTCACAAAATCTAAAAGAAATAGCATTTTTTCTGACAATAAAAGTTCAATAAGAGTCTTTATATTATAGTAAATAGAGCATTTTAATTATTGTACTATTAAATTTAATATGTTAATTTTTGTATTTTTACAATTGTAACAAATAAAAAGAATACTTAGCGATGTTAAAAAACCCATTTAGGTACTGATAAAATGTTAACGTATCATGTGATATAGAATTTTAAATTTTATTAAAAAATTAAGTTTAGATTTATAGTCGGATTTGAGTCATTTTTTTATATAAAATTCAAACTTCTATATCACATGACACGTTAATATTTTATTCACACTTAAATAAATTTTTTAATATTATTAATTATTTTTTATTTGCTATGATTGTAAAAATATAAAAATTAAGATATTAAATTTTATAATATAAAAATTAAAATATTTTATTTATCGTAATAAAAAACTTTTAGAAAATTTTTGTAAAAAAATTGATAGGAATACAAGGCTAAAGGTCCCAAAGACTGAAACCCATGATAAATACAACTCAAATGTAACCAACCATAAAAACCTTGGTTTCTATTGACTGTGTCTTGTTTGTTGGGACTTTCAGACCACATTGTATTTTATTTTATCTTTTCCTATGGTCCCCAATTTACATTAATTACAGTCTTCTCTCATGTCCCTATTTTCAAGCCATTGACTTTGACTATGATCTTCGACTTTATTAATATTTACTCAATTTCTTTTATAGTTTATAGAAAAATGAAAGTATACTATATTAAACTACACATATTGATTGATAAAAGCGTTTGGGGCTAGGACAAGTGGGCTATCCATTTGATGTTTCTGGTCAATTCAAATGGGGCATTCTCCACTTGCCATTTCTTTTAATGAAAGGAGTCCAATTATAAAAATATTTGAATTAAGTTGGTTATTATTAAATTAAGTTTAATTAATTTTTGAGTAATAATATCTTGTTTGAATCATTTTATAAGTTTAACTGAGTTTCTTTAATATTTATTTTATTTTTTTAATTAGTAATGCAAAATTTTAAATTTATGTTCAAGCTCGAGCATAAATTAAATTTAAAATCGAGTTTTTTTATTAAATAAATGAGCATAAAAAACTCAAATCATTTAATTTTTATTACAAATTAAATTCGAGTGATAAAAATAAATGAAATCAATCTAATAATCTAATTTTTGAATCGATTGAACTTGAACTTTTCCATATTTGAACTTTATTGCACCCTACTTTATGAAAAAAAAAACATTTGAAAGTAATCTTTTTATTGTTAGGACCTTACATCATTTTGTTTATTTTCTAATGATTATTTTATAAAAAAAAAAAAGGAAAGGAATGGCTGTGGTGGTTCAAGCGCTTTAAATCTGCCCAGTTCGTCTTCTTCCTTGACCCATAATTTGGATTAAGTTCAAAACTGAAAAAAAAAAAAAAAAACACAGAAATAAATAAAATATAATATTAGAATAATATAAAATAAATACGTTTTTTATAGAATATCCCATCATGTAAAATTTCCCTTACAATAAATTTATTTATTTATTTAATAATATTTATCAAAATCATATAAAATTATAAAGGCCTGATCCGGTTTAAGCCCTGTCCCAGCAAGGCCTGGCCCATGCCTGATCCACATTTTTCATGCCCCAAACAAGGCAACAAAACGAAACATAGAGGAGAATCTCTCGCTCTCCTTAAAAGCGCGTGACCCAACACAAATATCTTTGTCGTGCGGCTCGACATCATTTCCACCACACGCGCCATCAATCTGATCGTGACCATCACTCACACGCCAGAGCTCATCCCACGCCTGGTCTAGTTAAGATCTGATACCTTTGGAGACGATAGATTTGCGTAAATATATGAATACTAAATGCATAGCCTGCAAGAGCAAACAACAAACATTAAAAAAGAACTACTCCTACAGACAGTCCTACAACTGCCGCTGCTACTGTTTTAAGAAAAAAAATTGGGCCCATATTTCTCTCTCTTCTTTGCCTGTAGTTTTCACCATTTCATCATTCTTTCTCTTTCTCTCTACAAATGGTGATGTGTAGACTAAGGCTTTTAAAGATTTTATGTCTTTCCAAGTTTCTATCTCTGGGATTTCTCTCTGTTTTTGAGTTCTTCAAAGCACAGAAAGCAAAGAGCTTTTCTAGTTTTTCTTCTTTTTCTGCTGCTGCTGCTGCTGCTTAAGTTTCGTTGTTATAGATTTTTGAAACCAGTCTTCTTTCTCTCTGAGATTTACTTTCATTTTTGTCTTCTTCTTTCAGGTATCTTTCTCTCTATATGCTTTATACCTTTGCTTTTATCTCCTACAACTTTAGGAAGTGGCAAGATTAGCTCAAAAAAGGGAATTTTATCATTTTCTTTTTGTTTTATCCATTTTCCTGTGCTGCACAATCTTTGTTTGAATCAATCTGTTTTTTAGCCTTTTTTGGGGGTATTGTATACTATATTCGTTTAATTGATCCTGAGTTTTTCAATGTTTGGATGGGTAAGCTTCAGTAGCTAATATGTGACTGTTAATGTTTTTTAATCTAGACTGATTCAATTTTGTGCTTTTTATTTTGCTAGTTTAGTTGGAAAGTCTTGCTAGGCCCCAAATATTTCATCAGTTCATATTCAGCTTGAAATGTGTATTGTTTGACTATAAATGAATTCAATCTTTTTCTTTTTTTTTTTTTTGAAATTAAAAGAAACTCTTATGTTTTTAACATGGGTCTATGCTACAAAATTGACTATCATTTAGAAAAATCTCGTATGGGTTTAGGATATAATAGGTAAAAGTCTTCTCTTGGACTTAATGGATTTTCCTTTATTTTTGACTTTATTTTCTGCTGGCTGATTGCCAATTGTCTTAGTTATTTCTTTCCAGAAGTGCATGTCTTTAAGCTATATATATACACATATATATATATATGGGCCTAGTTTGTTTTTCAAAACGATGCCAATATGCCATGCTATGTTTGTGAATTTGCTTTTATTTCATTTAATTTGGGTCAAATGATTGATCTTCTCCAACATATCCTTTCAAACTTGAAGGCTTTCTTTGGATGACAACTTGTATGTTCAATTCGCTGTTCTGGTGATTGCTTTCCAGGTATTTTGAGGTTATCCAAGCACACATCTGGATATCAAAAAGCATAGTTTGATCTATATGGTTGATGCATAAGAAGTTGTATTTTGAAACTCTAGCCTAGCATATAGAACTTTGGTATTGTATTAAATAAATGGAGCAAAAGGAGGGTGAGAGTTGGAAAAAGTTGGTCAGGAAGATGCTTCCACCAGGTGCCTCGCTCCCTGAAGATTCATCAGATCTTGATTACTCTATAGCAATGGAATATAAGGGTCCTCCAGTTGCTTATGAAGTACCTAGAGTTGAGCCTCTTGATGTAAATTCACGAGCCATCCCTACTGCAGAGCCACTATCAGAGTCCCAAAGGTCAGTTGCTAATACTGGCCCTCTAGTTATTGAGCCAATCCCCTTGCCAGTGTCTTATCTCGCTGGTGTCACAAGTCCGCCTGGTCAGAGTCCAAGGGCTTCGATGAGCTCTGAGTCAGTAGTGTCTGTGTTGCAAAACCTTGATTTTTCTTCAGCTTCTCCTTCAGCTTCTCCTGGCTCAGGTGGCAATCCTCCAAGTAATCCTCCTAAACGGATTGTTAATGAAGGAAAGAGAGGGCCGGTTGTTACATTTAATACTGTTGAAAGGTCAGAGAGGAAAGATGTGGACATGGATAAGAGAGTTTTTCCTGAATATGTTGGGGTTTCAACAGAAAAGAAGAAGAAAAAGAGAAGAGTGTGTCATCGTTGTGATAAGATAAAATGGGAAACGAAGGAATCTTGCCTGGTTTGTGATGCTAAGTATTGCAGCAGTTGTGTGCTTAGGGCAATGGGCTCAATGCCTGAAGGACGCAAATGTGTGACATGCATTCGCCAGCCAATTGATGAATCAAAGCGGTCAAGACTAGGTAAACATTCTAGGCTCTTGTCCCGATTACTCAGTCCTTTGGAGGTCAAACAGATTATGAAAGCAGAGAAAGAATGTTCTGCTAATCAGCTCCGGCCAGAGCAGTTAATTGTGAACGGATATCCGCTGAAGCCAGAAGAGATGGCAGAATTACTTGGATGCCCTTTACCTCCGAGGAAGTTGAAGCCTGGTAGATATTGGTATGACAAGGAATCTGGTCTCTGGGGAAAGGTAAGTTCATAATTGTGATATGCTATTTTACGTTTCACTAGGCTTTTCTGATTGAACAGTAAGAAGAGGAACATCAAGAATGTGAGGACTTGATTCAATCACCTTTTCTTATTGAATTGGCAGGAAGGAGAAAAGCCAGATCGCATTATTAGTTCAAACTTAAATTTCACAGGCAAGCTTAATTCTGATGCAAGCAATGGCAATACTCAAGTCTATATCAATGGACGGGAAATTACAAAACTTGAATTGAGGGTGCTAAAGGTAAAAAATATGAAAGTTATTAAAAAACTTGAATTAGACATGTGCAGTTTTGGTGTGCATGTCATGCCTTTCATGTAAAACAGTAATTATCCATTACATGCATTTCTGTAATTTCCCATGCATGTAACTATGGTTATGTACCACTGCTCTTGGCAGTTGCAGTGTATTGTTGATTTCGAGCCTGTATGACATGATGCACTGTATTACATTAGGCTATATAAACATGTACTTAGGGTCTGAGAATGTAACATGCCGAGGTTTTAAGAAAATGTTTTTTGGGCTTTAGTATCATATTCTCTCTCTTCGTTAATTTTTGTTATTTTTCCATTTAAGCTGTCCAAACTAAGAGATGATTATTCAAAATGTCAAAAAGTTAGTAATACATCACTTCCCTTGTTGGTGCTTTATCATAACCTGCTAGAAGCAACAGATTCCTTTTAAGTATCTCTTTAACACCTCAGTTTTCTGTATTATGCTTTCCTTTTGACATCTTAATGTATGTTTAGCCTCAGCATCTGATAAAAATGTGAATGGGAATAAAATATTATATCACATATATGTCTTCATAATGTATTAACTAATCATGATGTATCCTTCTGGCCAAAATAAATTAAAAAAAAAAATCATTGATGTATCCTTTTGATGTGTTCAGTTGGCAAATGTGCAGTGTCCACGTGACACTCATTTCTGGGTCTATGATGATGGTCGTTACGAGGAAGAAGGTCAAAATAACATTAGAGGAAACATCTGGGAGAAGGTATTTAAACTTCCAACAGCCTCAATTGTACATGGGTATTATATGTGATATGATGTGGGTTTGGTTTTTAATTGACAGGCATCAACTCGTTTTGTTTGTACCTTGTTTTCTTTGCCTGTGCCCCATGGTCAACCTCAAGGAGCAAGAGAGGAGGCTAGCAATTATGCTACTGTTCCAAATTACCTAGAGCAGAGAAGAATCCAGAAGCTGCTTCTACTTGGGCCTCAAGGCTCTGGAACAAGCACCATCTTCAAGCAGGTTTGATCTTTCCTTTATAGCTAATAAACTTTTTTATTCCAACAATTATGCTTTATGTTGCCATGCCAATTGTGTTAAAATGCATCGAAAATGAAAGTAAATCACTTCAGAAATTTATAACTAGACAAAATTGTACAAGAATATCTTGCATGAACATGAAGAATGTCTGTCATTCCACTTTTTTAGTGGATGAGGAATATTTAAGGATATGCAGTCTAAGGAAACTTTGAAAGTGTGGCTTTGCATATAGTTCAACAACGCTTTAAATGGCATGAGCTGAATGCTTAGTGGGGGACTATATAAGTGAACTGTTCTGAATTTCCTTTTCCTTCATGCATTCTTGTTTTACAAACAATTGGTTTATGGTGCATAAATGATTAAGATGTGGCTAATCCCCCATTGTGTGATAAAATTTAGTTACTAGTATCTTCTAGAGCTAGCGAATTCGGCACCAACAACTACTTTTTACAGTCCTGAATTGAAGTTGATGCCGTTTTATCTAATTTTCACCATGCATTATTGAACAGGCAAAATTCTTGTATGGAAATGGGTTTTCTGCAGAAGAACTGCAGGATCTCAAGTTGATGATCCAGAGCAATATGTACAGGTATCTTAGCATATTACTGGATGGGCGGGAACGGTTTGAGGAGGAAGCAACGTCTGGAATACGAGAACTAGCTGCCAGTGATCAGAACCGGAAAGCTGGTAATGTTTGCCAACATCAAAAGTTCTTCTGCTTAGTTTTGAGCTTTTAAATAGGATTTGTTGCTTCCAGATAGACATATTTTATGACCTATAGATCTCTTTGATGTGCAGATTTTTTTTTTTTTTTCTCTTTTTCAATTAGCTGATGTGAGGAGGGAGAAAAGGGTTTTCTTAAATGTGTTTATTGCTTGTGATATAGAATCACGTGATGATGCTTCTAAATTCTCTTACAGCTGGCCGGAAAAAAATTATCATTGCAACTCATTCAACATGTAAACAATACTTTAATCCTGTTTCAGGAGGGGAGGTCGACAATGGTGAAAATATCCAGTGTGTCTATTCTATCAACCCAAGACTAAAACATTTTGCTGACTGGCTTCTGGACATTATAGCCACCGGAGATTTGGATGCTTTTTTCCCTGCGGCAACACGTGAGTATGCTCCATTAGTTGAGGAGTTGTGGAAAGATCCTGCTATACAGCACACTTATAGAAGGAAAGATGAGCTTCACTTTCTTCCAGATGTTGCAGAGTACTTCTTAAGGAGGGTATGTCAACTTTTTTTTTTAACTTTGTTGCCCCATATTTACATTTTATGTTCGATATGATGGCCTTAATCATTACCAAAATTTTACTTGGTCGTTGATATTTCATTATTCAACTCAAAGAAGATCCCCCTCCCCCACCAAAAAAAAAAAACAGAAAAAATAAAAAAGAAACAAGTGAACTCAAATTCACAGCAATATCTTGACTTGCCGTGTAATATGCTTTTGTTTCCTTTTCAGGCTGTTGAGGTGTCGAGCAATGAATATGAACCTACTGATCGTGACATTCTTTATGCCGAAGGGGTCACCCAAGGCAATGGCTTGGCTTTCATAGAGTTTTCGCTCGATGATCGTAGTCCAATGTCTGAAACCTACACAGACAATTTGGAAGCTTCTTCCCAGCCCCTGACCAAGTACTTCTTTCCTTTTATGCTGTTGTCTCATATGAAAAGATTTATAGATTTGTTTCTAAATGTGGTTATCTACTACTCTGTTGATAAGATTCATGGCCTGGACCCTTATAGGGGTCTTCCTCATATGTGTCATGAAGGCAGAACCTCTTTTTTTTTTTTTTTGTGTCTGCGAATCATATGAAAAATCATTTCAGAAAATGCATTCAATCCCTGTCCTTTTTTTTTTTTCCTCTTTTTCCTACTATTCACTCTTACATATATTTCAACCCTAAGGCATATGCGATTTGATCTTGAATCTTCAAGCTAGCTAATTTAGGCTTTTACAGGTATCAACTTATAAGGGTAAATACAAAGGGGATTAATGAAGGATGCAAGTGGGTGGAAATGTTTGAAGATGTGCGTGTGGTAGTCTTCTGCGTTGCCCTTAGTGACTATGATCTGATGTCTATAGAACCAGAGAGCAGTGGCAGTGGATCACTACTTCAAAATAAGATGATGCAGACAAAGGAGCTATTTGAAACCGTGATAAGGCATCCTTGCTTTAAGGATACACCTTTTGTGTTGATTCTAAACAAGTACGATCTCTTCGAGGACAAAGTCAGTCGGGTGCCTTTAAGCAGTTGTGAGTGGTTCAGTGACTTCAGTTCGGTGAGACCATTCCATAACCATCAGTCTCTGGCTCAACAGGCTTACTTTTACGTCGCAATGAAGTTCAAGGATCTTTATTTTTCCCTTACCGGACAGAAACTTTTCGTGTCGCAAGCGAGGGCAAGGGACCAACGGGCGACCATTAATGAAGCATTTAAATATATAAGGGAGGTTCTCAAATGGGTAGAGGAGAAAGACGAAAACTACTATGGAGGAGAAGATTCATTTTACAGCACAGACGTTAGCTCCTCACCATTTGTGCGGCAAGAATGACGCGTATTGGAAATTACTTGTATTCTTCAAATATAATGAAAGTCGTACGAGCATTGTGAATTTGTGCTTGCCTTGTTGCTCATTCAAATAAGGATAGCTGTTGTAATTTCCTTTTTCTTTTTTTTTCCCCCCAAAATATCAATTTGATGATATTGATCAAGTTGTTCCAGGTTTGATTCTATGTTTCTCACCAGACTGCATTAGGGAATGTTTTGTGAAATATATACATATATATATATATGTATATGTATGTATAATATTTAAACCAGCTGAACGGTGTGATTTACTTCGGAGCAAATATGCACCGTCTATTTCTCAATCAAGAATCTGAAATCAGAAACGTAACCCACTATCGAATTGAAACGGATCACCTACAATTAACAAATAGAAGTTTAAAATTACGTAAGACTCGTATGATATCTTCACTTAAAAGTGATAAATCCCTACGAAATTTTAAAAATAAAATTAAATAATTGTAATAAAAAAATTATAAGTAAAATATTTCCATATCAAACTCATTATATCAATCAAATATGTGATTGTTCTAGGCTGGCAATCATCGTATACGATTCATATCACAGATAAGAGGTAAATTAATCAAACATCTTAGTAATTAAAGAACCCAGAAGTACCAGCTCGCCAAGTAACGCCGGAACTTTTGTTTGGTCATCACCAGTTCTTGACAGTGTATTGCAAGCCAAACAATATAAATTACGCAGAAAAAGATCTGAAATGAAAATGCACTTTCTACCACAAAAAAGTGGATCACATCTGATTTTATCTAACGAAAATTCCCAATACAAAGTAAAAGAAAGAGATGGATGATGAATTCAGTTTTAACTGTAACCTCCTCAGGCATGCCAGTGCCTGCAATTGTTGATCCAACAAATGCCAAAAAGTGTTTTCAGAAGAATGATTTAAGGATCAAGCAATATCTTTAAAGGAATCATACAAAAAGATGGCTCTACCGTCCACATGACTTACACTTGTCTCTATCCTCATTGCTCACCGTTCACTTTCCTTTTCTTTTTTCTTTTTCAAATCAACGAAATTGTTACAGGGCAGAAAGGAACTGGAGAAAAAAAAAATCATGAAGCAACAAGATCGGGTGTTTCAGCCTCAATTGATAACCAAGCAGTGTGTACTTTGCCCACCCAATTATCCAACCGGTCACGCAAGGATTTGATCTGTGGAATTCCCAAAACTCTCGGCTGCACCCATGAGACATGAACTGTTCCCTCAACTTGATCAATTATGCCCTCAATCAGATGAACCTGCGGTAGTTATTCTCAAAAACGTTATACAATACAAGTTATCTTTAGATTTTTGAACTTCCTAAACAATAGGTAGTGCCCACATACAGGACTGAAATCAAATGCATACAATGATGCAAAGCCCATATGAGAAGAAATGGAGAGACTTTGAAATTTACAAACGTTCACTATAATCTTTTTCTTTTTTCCGTTTTACTCTTACTTATTTGTGTTCCCTAATAATTTGTATTTTCCTTAGTTTATATCCAAAAGTTAGATTAAGTAAGAATTCTGCCACTCTTATTTCCTACCAATGTGTCCTGAAGAAAAAGAAAAAGGAAAAGGAAAATGTGTTAAAACAGAAAAGACTAAACAAATCTGATGAATGTTTTAACTTACAGACAGGCTCTTCATGAGAAGATGCTCAACATCCTCAATTGACAGTTTTGTTCGCTCAGCAATAACTTTTAATGGAATAGTTCGATCTTCAGATGGGCGGCTGCATCAAAACATATTGTAGTTTAGTTTTTAACCAAACATACAATTATCAGCAACTTACTCTAACCAGATCCATTAGAAGACACCGCAACCAGACAGACCTGAAGATTATCTCCATTAAGCATAGAATATTAATTTTTTCCAAGAGCTTCTTCTCATTGTCAACCAAGGCTGGTTGAGCCCTCAATGCAGCATTGTGCACACGACACAACTCTTCATAGCGAACTAAATCCCCTGAGTTGAAGGCCTGGAGGATATAGTAAAGCCACTCAACCCTGGTCCCCAGAAGACTCTTTATCTGTAAAAGATGCCAAGAATGTTATCATCTCAACCTAACAAAAGTTAAGACCTATAAAAGAAAATACGAAAATGAAAAGAAGTTCTTATCAGCCACTGCTTACGTTCCCTTGAACCTGCACATTTATCTAACCTGACCATCCTAAACTAGGCATCAGCCTTATCTTTTTGCAATTAAAAGTGCATATTACGTCCTGGTAATTGTACATAATTACAGAGAAAAATATCTCTTACCTGTTTATTTACAAAATTCAAAATTTGAACTGGCATCAAACCAAAGATGTTTACTCGTACCAGATCATTTATTAATAAACAGCAGGATTGCTCTACCCAACAAAAGTTATGTTCGTAGCATAAGTAAATTTACTTTTATTCACAATTCATGATGCATTGAATTGTTTTAATCCCTTGGAAGCTTTCAACTTTCAGATTGAGACATATTTACAAGTAAGTCTATAAAGTTAATCGATTCCCCTTATTATTAGCCATCTATGTTCCTTAGCCAGTTATCCCATATTTTCTTAATCAAGCACTACGTTGATCATTCCATAACAGTTTTGAGAAGCTCTCTGCGGACACCAAAATGCTTTAAATTCTTCATCTAACCAAAGCCTGATTAACAGCCCAAACTAGAACTAAATCGGATTTTAAATGAAAAAACAGCAATATGCCTCAATGAACCATTGGTGAACATTGTATCAGGCAAATTGCAGTATCTTCCATTAAAGGTTAACTTATGCATGCTTAAATCATTAACAAAAAAGCAAACAACAACCAGATTACAGTATCATCCATTAATAGTTAACTTATTCAGGCTTAACTCATTAATAACGAAACAAACAACAGGCATGAATATCATTTGAATTAAAGAAGGGTGCAAATTGCTCTGGACATGAAACCATTTCGCCAGTAAAAACTCAGATGCAATACCTAGTGAAATCAAGAAACTTGATAAAGATGTTCTTACAATTGGATGAGCAAGGAGTTCTCCAAAGTTGTAGATGTTATCTCCCAAAAGAGCAGAAAGGGACAGATCAAATGCCAAATCCTATATAAAAAAGTGTTTAAAATAAAATGAAATAATGTCAAAGGATAAATATATCTACAGCCAAATAAAAGTTGCAAATTTTCTTTAGTTTATTATTAATCCATCAATATATTAAGACTGAGATGTAAGGGACTGCAAAACAGAATATTTGAGCATATCAGCCATCTCACAATCAGCATTATCTTCCAAACTCCGGTAGGACATTTTTATGCATGTTTTATTATCAAGTGTATACCTGGCAACTTCATTCATCCAAGTTATTATAAAATTTTAGGTACTGGAGATAAGAAAAGAGATTGTAGCATGAAGGAAAAGGTTCAAACTAGTAAGACATGAATTTAGACTTCAGAGGCCCTGCTACTACATGAATTGGTTGATAAAAACAATTATTACAAAATAACACCAATCCCTAGGGGGGGGCTCTGAACAACAAGAAGTTTGCAATGTAAAAGCTTGATAAATGAGTAAACTTAATGGTCAACAGCTGTCCAGTCTGTTGGTAAAAATGCTAGACTTCCAATGACCAGATTCAACTCCTGGCATCCTCAAATATATATATAAAAAAAAAAGGTAAAAATTAATGAGCTCCAATAATATCACAAGATAGTACAATTGCACAGGCAGAAAACACGTAACCCTATAAAAACATACCAACTTAAAAGATTCTGAGAGAGACTCCACCGATGTGTATGCAAGATAAAGGAGAGCACTTTTGTAGAACTCGGCAAATTCTTGGCGAAATTTATGGTATTGAGATGAAACCCAATAGTAGCTAGCATATACCGATGGATCTATGTCGGTCATACTGTCAAGGGTACTCTTTCCATCTTCAAGAAGTTTCTTGCACTCCTTTTGATCACCCTGCTCAAGCTTGAATTTGGCAATTTGCATCTTAATATAAACAATCGGCTCTTCTATGCGTTGCTCTTTAGTAGCCTGAAGCTTTTCAATCACCCCTTCAAGAAAACTAATAGCAGCTTCTTTCTCTGAGTACTGCCGAGAAACTATAACAGCAAAATGTGCAAGCTTGAGAAGATTAATCTTGGTCTCAAAGTCAGTGATGAAGTTATGATACAATTGTATCAGTGCATCTCCAGCCTGAAATTTACGAGAAACAAGTGCTATAGGAAGTTAGATGACCTAGCCAATATCTCGCACATGGGGTACAATTAATTCATTTACTACCAGATTTATTTAGGTATGCTATGTTGCTCCAACTCTTCATTTTTCTTGAAATATCTGTGTCCAACACATTTTTGGACATCGGGATGGAGATGTGACTCTCCAAGGACCCTCCAAATACACAGAAAAACTTAGAAAACTTAAACATATCCATTTCAGACTCGTACCCATATCAGACACTCTCACCCAAGTCCAAGCAACATGGTATATATGCATGAATCCCTAGAAGCAAATTGAAAGCCAACTCCTCTCAACGAAAAACATATACATTAACTGACCCAAGAGAACAGTAGGAAACCACAATTGAACTTTCCAGATGTACAGTACAAATAAGAGGGGCAAAAGAATGTGACATAACCTTGCCCCTAATACTTTCCATTCCAAATTAAGAAAAGAATTTTTTCCTAAAATAAACATGCCAAAGCTTTAGATGCTAGTTTTCATTATTCATACTTCAGCAAACTTCATCCTGCATTGCAACTCTTGCAAACCATAAGAATTCCTCGAAAATTTTTTTTTATTACAAGTTAACAGCAATTCTAGGACCAAAAACATTACAATCAAAACATAAATAAATAAATGAAAGGCAAACCCCAACTGAATATACTTTCTTCAATAATCTATGAGTTATTGAACGTCAAAGCAATAAACATTTCCTTATTTGTTTCTTTTCAAATTTAAAACTAAATAATAATAAAAAAGAAAAAGAAAATGGTAGAACGGTATTAAGCACCTTAAATAACCCCCCCCCCAAATGAAATCCCAATTCTACTACAAAACCCTAACTCCTCAAACTCAACTAACGAAAAACAAAACAAAAAATATATAAAAAAATCAACTCCATTCAAAAACCCAAACTCCTAAAATCTTAAAACCCTAATATAGAATAGATCTACAAACCCTATACCCGAACAACACGGAAAACAGAGAAAGAAAGAAAGACCTGAAAGACGGTGAGAGCAACGAACTGCTCAAGCTTGAGAGTAAGCTGATGCCAGAGCTTCTTCTGATACAGATCTGCAAGGGAATTATACCAGTCGGCTAGCTCTGGATGCTCATTTCGAAGAGTCTCTAGGTATTGCAAGGCCGCCATCGATCCCAAATTCACTCCACAAAGTCGAAACAGTGAAAGAGAAGCTGAAGCCTAAGTGAATTCTGTTCCTTTTATTATTTTTTTTTTTTGAATTCTGAAGAGGAAAACAAGAAACTTCTTCCTAAGCTCAAGAATGGAAGAAAATAAAAACGGACCCAAGAAAAGGAAATTTATATTTCCGGTCGGGTTATTGTGCTAGTAAATAAGTAAAAAACATAAAAGGCCAAACTGGGTCGGGTCACGTCAGAGTTACTTGCATTCGCACGTCTCTAAAATGTCTGGCCCTTAATAAAAAATCTTTTTCACTTAAATTATTTATATAATTTTTTTTTAAATATTCGTTTCTATTTTTTTTTTTTGTCTTGGTTGTAAGCTTTGGATTTTTTTTTATTTACATAAACATAAGCATCATACTTTTGTAAAGAAAATACATTTTAATTTTATCATACAAAAATTCGTTACATAAGATTAGAATGTTTTTGTTGAATTTGAGTAACTATACATATATATATATATATTAATGTCACTGTATATTGAATTTGATAGGCCCAAAAAATCTATATACTGAATTTCAGGCCCAAATTTAGTCCAAAATATGATATTTTTATTTGGGCCCGAAAATTGTCCAAAATATTTGATTTTCATATTTGGGCCTTTGTCCCCAAAATGAACTTCAACTTGAGTACTTTGTGCTAAGCGTAAGAAAGTTGAATTATGAAGGAATTAATGGTTTCAGCTTTCAATTCAACGTGATGGTTTTTAAAAATAATAATAATAAATAAATAGATTTTTTTTTTATAGAATATGAGTAATTTTTTTTAGGTTCGAGTAGTTTTTTTTTTTTTTTTGTAATAATCGTTTTGTTAAAATAATTACTAAAAACCAGAATTTCTATTGTTTCATATTTATCATTGATGTTTTATTTAATGTTTTTAATAATTTCACCAATTTATAATTAGGATAGACAATTATTGAGCCGAATGAAAATCCATATGCAAAAACTAGTGCTAACTAAATTAAGCCATAGATAGATCCACGTGATGGCCTTCATGGCTGATTGAGAATGATACAAAACAAAATGAGGATGGAGGAGCAGTGCACGCCTTGGCTTGGCCTTGCCAAATGCCAATCATCATATCTCAAAAGTAACCTTTCTTTATCTAAACTTTTATCATATTAGTTGCAAAATTCATTGGCTTTAGTCATCTTATAAAATCATAACCCACCAGCAAAAATCTAACCCCAACCATAATTTAGGTCCAGCAATCAATATAGGCTTGTTTGTGGAAGTGGAAAGTTGAAATTATTTCCCTTGTGACTTCAATCCAAAGCAAAGCTATTTGGTTTATTATTTATGTATATCTTTGCTTTGAGTTTTCTTTAAAAGCCCCCTCCATCTAATTATCTACCCACTCTCCAACAGAAATAAAGTCATTCAAATGAAAGCTAGAGCCAAAATGGTGCACTTCAAGACCTTGTTTACATCTCTTCTTCTTTGCTTCTTAATCTTTGCCTCCTTCACAGCGATCAGTCCAACCGCTGCCACTGGAGCCGTTGAACTTGCCCGAGACAATCATGCTGCAAAACCACATCAGAATCGGATCCAACAGCGGATGAATCATGGAAGCTTTCGTGGCCCTCGGAAACACCTTCTCAACCCTGCTGTTGAGCATCCACTTCAGCTTCCCAAGTTGCCTGTTTAGTTTCCATGTAAACTGTATGATCACAATAAGCAGTAGTTTTACCTGCTTATGTTTTCCTCTTGTATGTCTTTATGTTACTATGATAGAATTCAATCTAAACATCTGTAACCCAACTGTTGAGAAAGAATCACATGTTTCCAGCTTGACTATGCTGTTTATTTTGACAGTTAACTTAGTGCCGTTTCAGCTCTTAATAATTTCTCTGTGGAGATTTTGTAATCTGGTAAACCAATGATTTTCCATTCAGGTTTGGTAAATTCATCGAAAGAACCACTGAGTACTTGCTTGGCTGATATTTCTCTTTCTCTTTCACTTTTCTTTTTTCCTTTGGTTTGGTAAAGTAAGCTTGAGCATTCAGTAAACCAAGAAAAGGGATAAGCTGAAGCTCCCCATTCTGGTGCAAACCATGGAATGGCTTGCGAGGAACTCAAAGTACGATACTCATCGAGTAAAAACCCCCATCCGATACCTTGCTGACACTGACGTCTCTCAAGATAAAGATATAAAAAAAAGGAACAGAGAGGGGGTTGAGAAATTGAATTCATTAACTTTAATAAAGCAAATAAATAGATGAAACGGAGAGAGAAAGAGAGGATAATAACCTCACATGTATAAACTGTGCGGCTAAAGTTATTACTTCTTACAATCCAACTGGAATCTGCATAAAAGTAATGGCAACTCATGCTCAAAAAGGTATTCCAAAGAGATTCGATCGTCTCGACTTTGCAATTTGTTGATCTGTCTTTTGTACTTAATGAATTCCCCAAAATTTACAAGCAATTTCTTGAAATGCAACTCTTGGCATTTGAAATCCTTACAACATATCTATATCTAAGAACATTAACAATTTTTCATGAAACCCAAATAAACAGTTGATAAGCATGCTCATCAAGTGCAATAATAGATGATACCACAAAATCAGAGCCTCCTTCATGACAATCTTCCTGCCTTCACTCCCAAAATTGGAATTTAACAATTCAAATAATTGGCTACAACAGTTTCCGTCAGTCCCTATGCAATTGTTACGGGCTGCTGCTATATTACTGTTAAACTCGGTTGAGAGTCTAGGGCACGGACTGATTTTTGAACCATGACACTGTGAAATTCCGACGAAAGGTGTTAACACAAATGATGAAGTTTTCATACGGAAAAAATATGGAGAAAAGTAATAAGGTCACGAGGGTGAGATTAGATGGATTGAAACTTGGATGTGATTGATTAGATATACATTTGGGAGGGCAACATTTCCACGATCTCTATAATCAACCAATTAGGTGGCCAAAAAAAAACATGAAGTACCGTTTGAACTTTTCTATGCAAGTTATTCAAAGGTGAACTCCAATCAAGATACGATACCAGGCTTCAGGATCCCAGATGCATTACATTCTTCGAGGAGGTTCAATAAATCATGTTCTGCTCCGGTAACATGTCAAGATAAAATGCTGGATGATATCCTCCCCCCCCCCCCTTTTTTTTTCTTTGTCATTCACCATCGTTGCACTCCTTAAGAAAGGCAAAGAGGAGAGAATTACTAATAAAAAAAAGAACAAAAGAGAGTAATTTGAAAGATCAAAAGAACTTTAATATTTATATCATAATATCAAACTGCAGGTAATAAAGAGAAGGTTTCCAATCCAAGCCTAGAATAACAAACTTACAGAAAGCACTCTGGAAAATGTACTTAAAACTAATATATATTAGTGAAATACCCTCAAAAGCTTAAACTACATAATACTAGTACATCCAGGAAATTTCTAAAGTCTTGAAAACAAAGGGGAATAATCTCGTGCTTCAATTTAAGCATAAAGTCTTGAAAACTCATGTTCGAACACGTAGCTCATCCTGGAAAGCGTTTATTGACTTGTGTACTGATAGGAGGCAGCTTGCAGCTCGGATCATTCATCTATGATGATATTTCTAAATGGGGAAAAACCTGCAATTACCACCAGAAGGCAATATTTGGGTTAGGGTTAGTCGGTTAGACTGATTTGTTCAATAACAGTGTCTAAATGCCCCCAACCAGTCATTTAACTTTTAGCACCAACAGTCAAGATCTAATCAAACGTAGAAAGCGCAAAACTGATTGCATTAACAAGATCACAAGTTATTATCATGGCAAGAAAAAGGCAATTTTGAAAGATGCTTAAGCGGTTAATGCCTGCATATCAGGGGATATACTGAAGTCTGGCTCAAGTACTGCACATTCTTCAGAAGTCAGGACTCAAAGAGAGATCTTGAAGAATCACTCAAAAGTAACCAGATCATAAAAATGAACATTATTCGGCCAGGATATAACATATAATTCATTTATATGCCATATTGGGACATAGTTAATTTTACCATGTCTAGCAAGCACAACTAGCGTTGCCTTTCTGTCAAATCACTAGGTTTCCTTAACCCAGAAAATGATCTTTGATGCACATTATACAGCAACAGCCTTGCATTAGAAAGCAAAACAGAGTAGTCAGAGAGCTACACATGGCAGTAGTTCTATGTTACTTGGACTCAGACGAGAGTGTTGGATAAAGGTAAGTGTCCGAAACAGGTATTTTTAATTTTTTCTAAGTTTTTTCGATATATTTGGATGGTATTTGCAGTATCATATCCCCGTATCCATATCTAAAAATGTGTCTTAACAGAACGTTGGACACAAATACTTTAAGAAAAAATCAAAAGTCGGAGCAACAGAGCTATAGCTGGTAGTATTAAATTCTTAATATTCAATGTAACTATATGTGATATAGGCAGAAACGAGCCCACTGTGTATACTTGAAAACAAAGAGAAGCCTGAAGTTACAAATTTCTTAATATTAAATGTAGCTATATGTGATATAAGCAGAAACGAGCCCACTGTGTAAATGTAAAACAAGGAGAAGCCTGAAGTCACAAATCCCCATTGGCAGAATAGATATCGTTCTGCTCGTCAGGCCCTATATCTTTCCATCTAGACTGAATTTCTGAAAGCTGAATCCTTTATGTTTTGAACAATATCAACTTTTAAGGTATACCTAGCCTATGGACTAACTGTCCTAACTTCTAACTTTACCGCCATTAGGAAATATTAATAAATTAAGCAGGAATAAAGGCTAGCTCTGAATTTCTCAATGTGGCTGAAGTCCATTTAACTCAATTTAGCATTATTTATCTGAACAAATTAGGGTTGGTTATAGGACTCATTTTTCTCAATTTTGCTTGCTATGGTGTAGATCCAAATATCTTAAGGTGTCAAATCTCTGTCTTTTCATTCAATTCATGTCTCTTCTTGCTCTTTCGACTGGAAAAATCAATCCAACTTACCAGAGATTCATATGTCCATCTTTCATATGATCAAACCTTCTAGGCTGTCCTCCTTTTAGTTGTCTCAATTGGTACCATGTCCACATTGTGTTTCTGTCGTGGCTCAGAACAAAAGAAACAAACGCAGAAAAGACATTTATTTATTTATATTCAAAGATGATGGTAGCAGTAGAATACACGCTAAACAGCAATGAGAATATGAAGTGAAAAGATGCAGCTATTGCAAACCTCAGACTACGCATGCCCAGCCTGCTTGTTGAGGTCATTATTCTTCCATTAAATATTAATTTGCATCAGCTCCAGTGGTTTTTTTTGATGCATTGTCTGACGTGAGACTTTCTTCCATCTTGCGCCTAATTTTAACATCTTTAATAACTGAGTCGTTCCATTTAAACCCGTAACCAGACGTAGTCCAAGCTGGCAGTTCTAACAGACTCAATGTGTGCAAGTTTGGTAATTCAGGGTTGTTCAACTCCAGCTTAAACACGCTCTCCAATTTATCACAATACTTGATTTCGAGAACTTCCAGGTTTTTAGGCAGCTGCGCAGCCTGCGCTGATGAGAAAACGGTTTCAAGCATTGGGCAATAGGATATATGCAAATGCTTGAGATTGGTTCTGCTCTTGGTCTGCACTTGCTTGTCTGCTGAACTCATGGTCTGTGCCTGCACTTCCTTGTTTGCAGAACTCATGGTCTGAGCCTGCACTTCCTTGTCCGCGGGACCTGTGGCCTGCACTTCCTTGTCTGGGGAACCTGTGGCCTGCACTTCCTTGTCTGCAGAACTCCTGGTCTGCGCCTGCACTTCCTTGTCTGCAGAACTCCTGGTCTGCGCCTGCACTTCCTTGTCTGTTGAACTCATGGTCTGCGCCTCCACTTGTTTGTCCACTGAACTCGCTGGCTGCATTTCCTTGCCTGTTAAACTTGTGGTCTGCGCCTCCACTTCCTTGTCTGCAGAACTTGTGGCCTGCGCCTGCACTTCCTTGTCTGCCAAACTCATGGTCTGTGCCTGCACCTCCTTGTCTGCCAAACTCATTGTCTGTGCCTGCACCTCCTTGTCTGCTGAACTTGCGGTCCGCGCCTCCACTTCCTTGTCTTTGGAACTCTTGGTCTGCAATTCCTTCTTGTCTGAACTCATGGTCCTTGTCTGCACTTCTTTCTCTGCTGAACCTGTGGTCTGCACGTTCTTGTTTGCGGAACTTGTGGTCGGCTCTGCTGAACTCGTGGTCTGCTCTTCCTTGTTCGCCGAACCCCTATCTCCAAACAAAGTCTTCAGTTTATCACAAAATGTAATTTGGAGAGTTTCAAGGTTTTCTGGGATCTGCTCTGATGAGAAAACAGTTTCAAGCGTTGGGCAGCAGTCAATGTACAGATGCTTTAGGTTCCCAAAACTCAGGGATTGTACTTTCTCCTCGTACAAACTCTTCAATTTGAGAAGGTTCGAGATCCATAGAATCTCTAGTGTTTCCCACTTTCCAAGATCTGCCTCCAAAAAAATGCATTCCATTTTGTTGCACCTCTCTAACCAACAGCCTTTAATGTTCTTCAAGCTATCGGGCTTTAACTCAGACAAGCTTTTCAAAAAACTATTATCAACCAATAAGACATAATTGGCATGCTCAAGAAAAACCTCAATATCAGTGGGAAAATCTTCAAAACCGCAGATTTCCAAAGATTGGCCATCTTCTGCCTCAAGAGGAAGTTTTCTGATCTTGGAATAGATATCACTAAAGATATGCTTACGGCTGTCACCGTAATTGTCCTCATCTTTGCTTTGTGCGCGAATTTCCTTCAAACTTTTGAGCAGTCCTGTGCCATGCTCAACTATTCTAGGTTTCTTATCCTCTTCAGGAATCTCAGAAGGCATAGAGATACAACAGCAATCCAACTTTAGCTCCAATGGTAGGCACTCGACTTTCTCCGCCGCTTTAAATTCTTTAATCACCTCCTCCGGTAGATGAAGACGCTTTATGTTAGTAAACTCATTGGCTTGACGCTCTGTCATGATTTCTCCAAGATTTTCTACTTTGGTCCCTGACAGATCAAGCACCTCTAGTTGCCTCAATGATTTCAGTGATGGCAACTTCGTCAGGCTCGAACATCCTCTTAGCAAAAGCTGATGTAAATTGCTGAGACTGTCAAGAGATGGCAAAGACTCAACAGCTTCTCCAGAAAGATCCAGAACCTCAAGCTGCTTCAAATTTTCTAAATGTGATTGAATGGCCTCAAGTGCAATTTTGGATAACTTCAATGTTTGAAGCCGGGTCAGGTGACTCAAAGATTCAGCCTTGATACCTTTCAAAGAGCTTGTACCACGTAGGTCAAGATGCTTAAGTTCTGAAAGCTTTTCAAACTCTGGAGATTTTTGGAGTTTGGTGCAGTTATTTAGAATAAGGGAACGGAGTTTGCTAGGGTTGCATAAAGTTGGTAGGCTTGAAATCTGAGTTTCTGAGAGATTGAGTACCTGAAGCCAAGACATGTGCTCGAAGGATGCATCTATTTCTGACAGAGCTTTATAACCTGAAAGATTAATAACCTCAAGATATTTGCTATCTTCCAAGCTTGGCAATTGCTCAGCCGGGCTCTTACAATCCGAGAGATCAAGTTCCACAAGGTTATTAAGTCCTTTAAAGTCGCCGAAGGTTTTCGACTCTGGAAGTTTTTCAAACGAGCAACCCTTTAGCAAAAGGCGGCGAAGATTGTGAAGGTTGGAAAGAGATGGAAAAATTGCAACTTTGGAGTTTGACAGGTTGAGGGACTGAAGACTGGTCAGATTTTTAAAAAAATCGTCTGGAAACTTTTGCAGACCGGAGGAGTTCGAAAGATCAAGAGACTGTAGGTCTGTTAGAGCAGTTGTGCTCGGGAGTTTTTCAAGCTTAGAACAACCTTTCAATCTGAGATCACAGAGGTGTTTGCCAAGGCTGTCAGGCAAAAATCTAATCTCGGTTTCAGATAGATCAAGGATTCTAAGGTTGTCAGTATCATCAAAGCAATCATAGTATATTTCCTTTATCCTAGTGGCACCCGAAACATCAAGAACCTTGAGCGCTTGCAGATGTTTCATGAAGCGCAGCCCAGCTAAACGATTACATCCTCTAACTAAGAGGATTGTTAGATCGGGAAGAGTCTGAACTATTGGTAATTTCTCAATTTTGGTTCCAGAAAAATCAATGACTCGAAGCTTACTAAATGACTTAAAACTTTTTTCTTGGATCTTTATCAAAGATCGGGATCCAGAGAGATCAATTATCTCAAGGTTTTGGAGTTTTGCTAGCTTTGGCAGAGCTTCCAGGAAAGGACACTTTCTAAGGATGAGCCTACGTAGGTCAGACAGGTTGGAGACACTTTGAGGCAATGACTTGATTCCAAGTGCAGACAGATTAAGGCTTCGAAGTTTGGACATCTCATCAAAAAGGCCATCTGGCATTATCTTCAAAGAGGGTGCACCAGATATCTCAAGGACTACCAATTCTGCGAGACCCTTAATGTGTTCGATGCCAGTGTCAGTCAACAGATAACAGCCTCTGAGCACAAGCACAAGCAGATTCTTCATTTCAGATATGGATTCTGGAAGCGATGTGAGCCTGGGATAGAAAAGGGCCAGAACTTTGAGGTTCTGCTTTGCTTTAAAAAATGTCCCAGGGTCTTCCCTGCATAAAAGGCTTCCATCAATCAGTAGTGAGGAGACTGATTTCCCTGTCTTATCCACACTCACTGTTTTCATCATGCCATCAGCTGGTGCCATTCTTTCAAAAACTTTGCGGTTCTCACCCTCAAGCAGGCCAGGCAGCCCCAGGTTGGATTTCTCAAATAAGCCACGACAGCTAGGATCATCCAGAGTACGCGTTGCTCCTTCCAAAACAATAAGATTATCCTCTTGCATCTTCAGTATGCCACGGTCGACAAGCTCCGTCATAACATGGTATCCCTTCTCATAAGCCTCCTTGACACCGGCAGCAAGATCAAGATGGCCTTCTAGCATCCAGTAAGTGATCAACTGGTTGTACTGAACACCACCATGTTTCCCCAAGAAGTTCCAGCTATACCAAAAGCAATCAATCGTGCAATCGTCCGGCAACTTGTCATAAATGAAACGAAGAAGTGGTATCGCATCATCTTTGTCAGCATGCTTCATAATGTCAAGGGCTGCATCGAAAGCACGATCCTGTGCTTCAGGGCCATCTTTTGCAATGCGATTTAACGCTTCTGCTAACATGATAATTTGAGCATGCAAAACCCTGCTTATATCTTTAATGGCATTACAGAATGGTTCGAATTTTGAAGCCCTAGAAACGTCGTTGCCAACCCTTTCTTTTAAGAAAGCCACTGCCTCATCTCCGGAAAGGGGTTCTATCTCAATCACCCAAAATGATTGCTTACTGATAAATGCTTCACGGTCCCTTGACGTGATTAGAACCTTGATACTGGATTTGGGAAGTTCGGAAGGAATTAAGTTTTGCTTAATGTTATCATAATCATCAGTCTTGACCTCTCCTTCAGAATCCAACACCAGCAAAAGAAACATGTGTTTTGCTTCACTGATCTTCTTATTCTCCGATTGATCTTGCATTTCTTTCCTCTTCTCAACAAGCTTTTCTATTGCCTTGCGCGTCAGCTGCTTCAAGGTCTCAGCAAACTCGTTATTTTTTTCGTCATCGATATCATCGGCATCTTCCCACACACCGCCACTGGTAGGGATGGACAACTGGCGCGCAATGGAGTGGTAAATAGACAGCTTGTCATTGTGCTTTTCTTTCAGAGATATCCAAAGAGACATGTAGAAAGAGCCTTCGGCACTGACTGCAGACTTGGTTATTTCTTTGGCCAGCCATGTTTTCCCTACTCCTGGGTTCCCGGTAAGAACAATTGCTTCTTCATTGCCACTTCCTAGCTGGTTTAATATCTTGCCTGCATCATCCTTATTTGCTTTTGCTGTCTTTAGTCCCGTTTCTGGCGGCATTCAAACAAATTATATATTAGTTAAGTAGGTAGAATTTTAATTCGATGAATCTAAAAATTTAAAGATTTTTGTTTTAGAATAATCATCAAGAAATAAAATCTTTGTTTACATTATTTATTGCTATAATAAAAAATCACATGATAGAAACAGAAATTAAATAGAATAAACTTTTAGTAACTATTCAAGTCTATCTAGATCAATGATGTGATTAATTTTAACGAGATTAATTAATATAAGTAAGACTGATTGTTATACCAATAAAATTAAAATGTGTGGTAATATATGTATATATCTACATCCTAATTGATCCAATCCACTTTGACATTAATAATATATGGGATTAACACAAATGGAAAGGAATAACAAAAATAAACAATCTAATTGAAATATTAGCCGCATGCCCAATTATAAGACCACCGTCCATCCATGTACACTTTCTATGTAAATGAATATATATATATAAATGTTTTAGAAAAAATATTAAGTATGGATAAATTTTTTTTATATATATGGATAGTTTTTTTAT
>JBBYHK010000022.1:12733185-12745107 GCA_038382065.1 Adansonia grandidieri | reverse complement strand
TCATACCATCGGCAAAATGATGCATATTCAAATCAATTGCTGCTGTTCGCAAAAATGGCTAATAAATATGATGGAAAATCATAGATTAAAAAGTAGTGTACCAGTCTCTATAACCAATTCTATATATTTTGCAGCAGGCCACCATGAATTTTGGCATCAAGTGCATCAGTTTTCATCATCAGAGTTGTCAAATGTTATTTTTTTAGCCTTTGGAGCATCTGCAGTGATTTCCTTGAAGTGAGCCCCATAAAGTTTTGACTCCTGCAGTAAGACAAGCAACAAGATAACCAAACTTGTAAAACTATTTCAAAGTTCAAGATACCCACATGAGATATCACCAATATCGAAAGCCCAAAAAAAAAAAAAAAAAAAAGAAAAGAGGAAAGAACTATAAAAAGGAAGACATATAAACCTTTTTCTTCACATGGGTTCCAAATTTCAACAGTGCAGGTGGTACAATCTGCCCAGCTTCTCTGAGAACATTTACCAGCTCTCCAGCAAGTCCCTGCCATAAGCTTGTCACTACTTGGAAAAAACTTAAGAAGACTATGTTTTCTTCAGTGATGGTCTTATTGTCCTTGTTAATTACCCATGATTTTTGAGCCAAATGCTCCATTCAGTAATAGCCTTTTATCATAATTTTTTTTTTCCAGAATGTTATATAGCGTTGAGCACATGGAGCAAATTGTATTTGTTTTACCTTATTCTGCTGTGTAAAGAATGTGTGAGCAACACCCTTCCTACCAGCTCTTCCAGTCCTCCCTATCCGATGTACATAATCCTCTGTTGTGAGAGGAAAACTATAATTTATCACTACTTCAACATCTGGGATATCCAATCCTCGAGCCGCCACATCTGTAGCAACCTGAAAAGTATGGTGTCAAACAGCATTAAAATTTAAAGAAGCTACACCAAACCCAGAGAAATTCCGAAAGTTCTTTATTTACATTAATCGCGTAAGTGCAAGTACCCAAAGAAAGCAATCAAGTTTTACCAATCAAATTTTACAAATAACTACAAAGTCAAAACCAATAAAACATAGATGTAACATTGGGTTAACCTGATATGAATCCCCGTGTGTGTGTGTGTTCCTCTGATTGGACATAGCAACAAATAATAAACAGTACCATTATGAATCTACAGATTCCATTGATGTTGCCAACAATGAGTTTCAGTGGAAAGATCATAACAATAATTTTTAATAAAAAGACTTGCAAGAGTATACCATCAAAGGACAGCTTCCCTTCTTGAATAGCGATAATGCCTTAGTACGTTCATGTTGTGCTTTGCGACCATGTATGGAAACAGCATTCCAACCACTGGAAAAAATAAAATACAATTAAATGAATGCCAGCATATCCACCAGAAGTACTTAAATTCTGATGTGATGACATATCCACAGCTGAATTTGAAATTTTAAAACTAAAAAAACTGGGACTATCAAGCAATTTTTGATAATTTATTTAATTTCAAAGCACGCGGTCACATGAATGTCAAGTTGACATCATCAAATTAAATTAATTAGTCTTAACTGCAGATTTTAAATAGTTAAAGTGATTAATTTAAAGTGGCATCAAAGTTCATGGGCCACCAGAATGCTCACATTTTATTTAGCTGATGAACTGAAACTTCAGACTTATCAATGTAGAAGTATGAGACAAGGGTGGCGAAATTTACCTTCTTTGAAGCATATTTTCAATACGATCAGCTTCTGCCTGGTACAAGACAAACACTAATACTCTATTCCTGATAAATGCAAACCTCTATGTCAGCGAGATGGAAAATCACTAGAAATAAATACAAATAAATAAATATGATAAAATAACAGAATGAAATGAGAGCTCTAGTCAAGTTCAAGTGCTTCGGTAAAAACAGTATGGCTCCAAGATAAGAGTTTGAGGGCTTATAATCCCTAAAAGGTTAATGCCAACTACTGTGACAAATCCTAGTAGATAATCTACTAGAAATCAGAATGATTTCATGGATGGCTAATGTATTGAAACTAAAAGGTTCTGTTTGCTACATATATTCTTGGTTTCCCTTCATTTTTCCATCTTCGGTATTTTTCTTGTTTACTTCTAGTTTAACTCTATTTATAAACCACAATATTTTTCCATAAACAATTATGAAGCCTGAAAAAGAAAATAATTCACATTCTTATCAGAGCAATTTCCAATGGAAGGATCAAAACAAAAAATGTGTACAATTTAACAAATGCGAGAACAAATACCTCTTAGATTCATGGTATTTCTTGAGCAAAGCAGTCAACCGCTCGTAACGTGAACGATCATCCAAAACCTAGATGTGAAAAACAAAAAACTGTTAATAAAAGCAATCCATACCAAAAAGGGAAAAAGATGTAAATAGAAAAGATGGTTTAGGTTGGTTCTGCGAAAACAGACCTCAACTATCTGCATAACATCATGGTTGGCAGCTAAATCTTCGGAGCCTATTACAACCTGGAAACAAATGCATTATTTACCAAGTAATAGGAACCTATGAAAATGTCATTAGCATGACGATCTGTACCTTAACAGGATCAGGGTCCATGTACTCCTGAGCTAATCGATGAACTGCAGTAGGCCACGTAGCACTAAACATTACCATCTGACGAGCTGCAAAGGTTTAAAAAAGACATGAGAATCTCCAACCTAATAGCTCGTGCATTATTCTACCAATATTCAGAACAATTTTCCTTAGCTTGATTGAACCTGATGTAACAGCACTTAGTGAAAAGTCATAATCAACCATTAAAAACTCAAGCATCAGTGAAAGCTTTAATTTAACATCCTTTAGGAGTGTTTAAAATTCTAATGTATGAATGAAGAGACATACCAGAACAAGTCTTTCCCAATATAAAGCGAACATCCTCTTCAAATCCCATGTCAAGCATTCGATCTGCTTCATCCAGAACCTACAGAAATATTAAATCACCTTTTTATCCTTAGTGTTTAGATATTACTCCATATAACTCAAGAAAATGGTTATATAAAGGATGTACCAAACATTACCAAAATGCTCTATATGGAGATACTTGAAAGTTGAAACAGACTAGCAACTATAGCAAAAAAATTGAATTGGTTGTCCTGGTTATTTACAATACATTTAATGGCCAACTATGAGGATAATATATATATATATATATATTTGACACAGAAACCACTGAATACTTGATAGATAAGTGTAGTGCAAGATAGTAATAACTAGAAAGGAGCATTCACTTACCACAAAAGATACCTCCTTAAGCTGGCATACTTCCATATTCATCAAATCCTTCAAACGACCAGGTGTTCCAATGACTATGTCCTAAGATTAGAGGGAAATCCATTTTGTATTAGCCCAATATAAGTAACTTTAGTACACAAAATGTAGAAACATCAATCCTAAATGTGCAACCAGGATATGCAAAAAAAAAAAAACATATTTAAACAAAAACAAAACTAAACCAGCCCACATATAAATAATAGAATAGAGAAAGGAGATAGAATATCTTACAACGCCAGACTTTAAAGAAGAAATCTGAGGTCCTTTAGCTGTTCCTCCATACAAACAGACAGATTTGACATTACATAATTTTCCAGCATTACACAAAACGTTAAATATCTGCGCAAGAAGAAGAAGCCAAAAGATTGGTTAAACTCTAAAGAAAAAGGTCTTAATAGATATTATCCATCACATATCTAAAAAAAAAAATGAAATTTCTGCATATACAATATGCAAATTGCTAATGCCAGAGCAAATCAAAGGACGCATACTTGTTCAGCCAACTCTCTTGTAGGAGAAAGTACAAGGCAGAGTGGATTCTTCCCATTTGAGGATTTACCACTTCGCTTGCTCAATACATGCATCATTGCAGGTACTCCAAATGCCAAAGTCTTGCCTGATCACAAAACCCAATATCACACAATAAAGCAAAACTTAGATTCAGCAACATAACAATTCCAAATAGTAATAATAACAATAATAATAAATAACCAGAAACTACTTAATAATAAAACCTTAATCATGTAACAAGTAACCGGTAACAAACTACCTAAGTACAAAAATGAAAGTTACCTGACCCAGTTTTTGCAATTCCAATAAAATCACGACCGTCCAATAAAAAGGGCCAGGCGTAAGCCTGAATGGGAGATGGCCTACTAAAATCTTTGCAGCAATCCAAAACATTTTCTGGTAACTTAGAGTCGGCAAATGATTCCAACGGCGTATATTTCGCTTCCTCAGCGTTCTTTCCACTCACCACCACCTTCTCCTGCCCATCAAATTGAACAGAGTCTTGTTTTCCCATTCGAGTTTCATTAAACTCCCCATTTTCTTCCTCCTCCTTTTGCTTTTTGTTCTTATTCTTCTTCTTAGACTCGTCAACACATTCTTCGTGGTTCCCTTTCTTGGATTCATGTTCTTCGTAGTTTGCTTTCTCCTTCTTGCGCTTTTTCTTGTCTTTCTTGCTCTCTTTGAGCTCAATTCCTTCGGTTTCTTGGTGCTTCTTCTGCTTCACATTTTCTTCACTATGGTCTTCTAATTTTGCCAACTTATTCTTCTTGCTTTTTTTCTTTGTCTTGAATGCTTGATTGCTCATGCTTTCTGGGACTACCTGTTCCGTTGAGGGCGTCATTTTTTTCCAGGTGCAGTAGGAACAGAGCCAGCCGCACCCAAAAATTCGGTTAGCAGAAGAAGTTCAGGTTTTGTATTAGGGTTTTAGTTCTATATCTAAAGCGCGTGAACTTGAAATGCCACCGCCCACCGCCATTCAACTTGGGTGTTATATTGGGCAAAAGAGATCCATTAAGTTTCGGCCCATTTAAGGAGCCCTAGACATCTCCTTTTCTTGGGTCCAAGGTCCAGATGCTAAAAAGCCCCTACAACAATAAATCTTTTTTCAAGTATAGATCTTTTACTTTTATTCATAAAAGAAATTATATTTTTTTAATAATTAGAAAATAAATTTAAATAATTATATTTATTATAAAATTTTTTATTTTTTATAAATTATTGAAAATTAATTTTTAGATTATAAAATATTCATTGTTTCCATTTTCAGTCTTAATTTATATTTACAAGGATGGGATTTGGTGAAGTTTAGAAAAGACTTTTATAAGTTGAAAATTAGGAAAAAAATAATAATAAATAAGTAATATAGTGTAAAAATTAATTGTACATATTGTTAATACAAAAAATTCAATTGATATCGGTTGAATAGCTTAATTTTTTTAAAGTCTTGTAACTTGTAAAAGTTTTTGGACTTTTACCAACATATTAATTTTAGTTTAAATTTTTTTTACTTTATTTAACCTTTTGATAAAAAATTTCATGTATTTTAGTTTTAATAAAAAAAATCAATTAACAGACATTTACGAGCATAGATATTGATTAATGATATTTAAAATATTATTTTAAAAAGAGTTGATAGGTAAATTTATCATTGTACTATAGATGAATATTGGCATTTACCATTATACTTTACTCTAATTGATGTTGGCCATTGTGATTTTGAGATTAGAGCAAATTTACTAATTTTACTTTTAAACTTTAATCTTTGATTAAATTTTACTACTAAAATTTAATTTTGAAAGATATTAAGTAAAGTAATTTATAAAAATTAAAATATAAAAAAATTAACATAAAATTTTTATTTTATTAAAAGCTAAAACTTATTTTTTATCATATTTTATTAAATAATTAATTAAACTTTGATTATTAAAATAAAATATTTGAAGAAAATATTTTTATTAAATTTTGCTTTAACATCATAAAAAATCAAAGTTAAGTGATAAAATTCGATCAAAAATAAAAATATTATAGAAAAATTCAATTAAACAATAGTAGAGTAGCAAAATTTAATATTTAGTTAACCTATAGTGACAAATTTATATTTAATTTAAAAATATAATAGCAAATATTAATAAAAAAAGAGTATAGTAATAAATTTTAATATTCACTTATAATATAGTAATAAATATGTTCATTAACCCTTTTTAAAAAAATTATATTTATGTATTTTTTATTAAATAAAAAAAATAATATATTGATTATATTTTTTTAATATTTTTAAAAGAAAATCAACTTAATTTTTATGGGTATTTTTTTTTTTTATTACACATTAAAGATGTAAGATTTTTTTCCCTTCTTTTGATAAAGGCCTTAAGCACCACATTGATGAGTGATGACATACAAAAGTTGAAATTTTCTTTTACGGCCACTCTGCAAAACGACACGTGTACTGCAGGCACTGAAAAAAAAAATCGAACGGCTCTCATTTGGCAACCTGGCATTTACCTTTTTTGCAGGCTAAGAGTGGTGTTACCGTAAATTCCACAGTCACCAAGGGCAGTCTTCGATCCAAGTAACAGACCTTCTGGCTATAAATTTGAATAATCAGCCACTGCAGCCAATGTGACAGTCAAAAAGAGGAGAAAAGAAAATCAAAACGTCGGTTACATTTTGCAAATGCAGCAAAAATTCGGTTTCGTTGTGTGCTTTGTTTCCATCATAATCCTTCCTTTCGTCTTCTCAGCTGGTCGGAGGGAAACTTTAGCGGGAGAATGGAAACCGATAAAAGACATAAATGATCCCCACGTTAAGGAAGTCGCGGAGTTCGCTGTATCCGAGTACAACAAGCAGTCGAAGTCGAGTTTGAACTTAAAGAGGGTGGTGAAGGGGGAGATGCAGGTGGTTTCGGGAATAAACTATAAGCTTGATGTGGAGACCACTGATGGCACCAGCACTGTCCCCAAGGAATACGAGGCTATCGTTTGGGAGAAAGCCAAGGGTAATTCCACCAGTCTAGCATCATTTAAGCCTATCCAGGGTTGACGAAGTAAATCGTTTGGGGTTTGGAAATGTGTGTGCACTTCTTCATGTTCTAGTTTCTGGACTGATATAATAATAATAATAATAATTACTCCTTAAGAGGTATACTATCCTACAAAATCATCTATAAGTTATTGTTTAAAATTGAAATTAGATTTTTTTTTATTAATTTGTTTTCAAATATGTTAATAACGAAAAACAAGAATGAAAGATTAAATATAAATCTGAATAAAGAGCATCGTCATTATAGTACAGTACTATATTTGTTGCAAGGAAAATTTGATAAAAACTAATCTAAGTGATTGGATTATTTTTATACATGATCAACAAAAAACTTTCAAAATCTTTACCAGAAATAGAGCCCGAAGGCCTCTCCATTTGCCTTTTCAAATCATTGAACTAATTACTAATAATATAGCATGAGATTGTAAGTATTATGGTAGTACTTCTTTTTAATCTTTGATGAAGAAAAATAAAAATCATAAAGACATGGACATTCAAGAATATTTGCAAACTTCATATGCCATCTAATTGAAAAAAAAAATGTTTTTAATAGATGTAAATTTAGTTTTGTCAAACTTTTTTCTATATGAATTTAGTATTCCATGAAAATTAGATTAATCAGTACAGTCCAACTCCCCATGCATTCTTCGATTAAAATCGATAGGTTTATAAGACTTTTAATTATTTTATATTTTCGTAGTGAAAAGTTCTGATATGAGCCAGTTGGTCCTGTATTGGCCTTTACAATTTTTTATTGTTCAATTTTCATCACTTGTGGCTCTATTAATCTATTTAGACAATTTTGCATCCCTGTCAACCTAAATTTTCACAATTCAGATGATCTTGTCCAATTATACCTGATTTCCATTAATATAGCTAACTTGTAGTGGAAAAAAATGCAAAGAAGGTCCAATAAATTAACTTGAAGGTTAATTTTACAGCACCAGGCATTCAGGCTTCCAAATGCAACGTAGCATCCCCTTAGCAAAAGAAAGTCGGATAAACTATATTTACAATCCGACTTATAGCTGTAAACTACATTCAAACTCGAAAGCTGAGTAAAATATATATATATATATATATCTATGAAACTACTACATATTATATTATGCCCAACTACCAGCCATCTGCATCACTATTTGATTGTAACAAACTTGTCTGTACCAATGCTCCTTCAAGTAGATTGGATGAGAAGGATCATATCCTTCGGCTGCAAGTCTCAAAAGCGTAACCAAAATGCTCAAAAGTGCTAACCAAAATGTTCAGGGTTTGCCTGCAGCTCTCGTGGTTGCCCTCTTGCGCCTTTCATGTGCTTCCATGATCTTTGAAAAAAGCTCCATGAATGCATCTAGATCCTTCCTTGCCAAGAAGACCCTGTCCATGCCTTCTAGGTACTTTGAGATGGAAAGAGAATAAGCACAGAAAGGGCAATAGAAGTTGCCTTTATCATCAAATCTAGCAGCAGAGCTCAAGCAGCTCTCATGAACCACGAGCAGGCAACCGGTAGAACTGCAGACCAACACCTTACCATTTTTGTTACATTTTACACAAAGGTTGTGTCCTGTCCCGACAGCTTTCCCCTCAGGATCTTGACTTGGTGGTCTGCCATGCGAACTCAAGAAACGACTTTTCTCTAAGGCAATATTAACCAACTCATCTTCATTTTCATGTATATGTTCCGCACAAGGATGCTCCATGTCAGCTTTGGCCTTATCGGGATCAGTATTTTGCTGCAATCCATTAGCAGGGCTGGAATTTGGAGAACTTAATGGACAACCTTGATCACTATTTTCACCAGCATCACCACAAAGACCCTTTTGCGCTGCATCATTTTCAACATGATTAGATTCATTTATCACAACATTTTGGCAAGCTCTATCTCCATACTTTTGCTGAACCATAACATAAGCATCATCATTTTGGACATTCTCCATCTGACTGTTCTGCAATCCATCAGCAGATGTGAAATTAGGGGAACTTAATGGAAAACCTTGATCACTGTTTTCACCAGCATCACTGCTAAGACCCTTTTGCAGTGCACCATTTTTAACATAATTAGATTCATCTATCACAACATTTTGGCAAGGTTTATCTCCATACATTTTCTGAACTATAACATCAGCATCAGCATTTTGGACATTCTCCATCTGACTGTCCTGCAATTCTACATGACTAACAGCATTACTCTGCTCAAGGGTCCTCAAGGCAACATGCCCATCTTGGTCAACCTCACCTGCTTGAGAATCCTTTCCCAAGTCTTTACCTTCTATTTGAGCAACTTCTTTAATAATTTCAGACTCATCTTCCACCTGTCCCTCACCATGCATGCGATTTAGAATCTGTTCAACGGAATGAATAGTACAAGTGGCATCCTGGTTGAATTTCTTTGCATTCAAACGAAGATCATTATCCATACTATCCTGGTTTCTATACCTCTTAGAGGGTAGTAAATTTCTTTCAAGCAACCCATCTTGCAACACTTCATTATCATTTTTGGTAGTTTGAGGAATCAAGTTACCCTCTTGATTATCATTTTCATCATCGCCTTCATTAAACCTCGATGTACGCACATTTTCATCACCATCAACAACAGGGACATCACTGTCATTAAATTTCAATGCCGGCACATTTTCATCACCATCAATAACAGGGATTTCCCCCAAGATTGAATTTTTCAACTGTTCCAAAAAGGGTCAATAAGAAATGATAAATAAATAAGAACATAAGCAAAAAAAAGGGGAAGATTGATACCCATTTTTCAAGCAACCCTTGCAACACTTCCTTATCATTTTCGGCAGTTTGAGGAATCAAGTTACCATCTCGATTATCATTTTCATCATAACCATCATTAAACCTCGATGTACACACATTTTCACCACCATCAACAACAGGGACATCACTGTCATTAAACTTCGATGTGGGCACATTTTCATCACCATCAACAACAGGGATTTCCCCTGACACTGAACCTTTCAACTGTTCCAACAAACAAATGATAAATAAATAAGAACAGAAGCGCCACATAAAAAGATTGAGACCCATTTTTCAAAATTGCAGCAGGATCAAAGAAATAATAAATTCCTGCTTCACCTTTTCTAATGCACATTTAGGGAGGGAGGCTCTTTTATGCATAATGAAAGGCTGAACATCCCATCTCAAAAGCTCCGCTCCAGCCGTTTTCAGATTTGAAAGTGGGACCTGAAAAGAAAGATGTTTATAACTTACCATGTATACATTCCAGCTAGCAAGTTCTAATGAGAGAAAGGTGAAAATAATTTCTTTTTCTTTTCAAGACAACCCAAATTCATAAAGCAGTGTTGAAACTAGAAAGAATGTTCTATAGTTTTACCTCCTGTAGTATATGTTCAAGAACATCTACACAGCTTGACGAAAGATCAAATGAAACTCTTGAATCAGGAGAAGCAACATTGTGAAGACCATTTTTGGGACCAAATAACTCCTCCAGACATCTTAAAGCAACCATTTCACTTGTATTTGCTCCTAGATCATCTGGTAATACTGGAGCTGTTTGGATCAAGCCTGAAAGAAGAGAGACATCAGACATGGCAAACACCCAAAAAAAAAAAAAGTGAGCAAACATCAGGAGATTTATATTTGTCCATACCACGTATAATCGAAATATCTATCTGAGGGAAGCTTGATAAGTATTCAATGATCCAAAGCCATAGATCTCTAGGACCAGAAGAATAAATGCCAAACATTGGACCTAGATCATCCATAAGAATGCTCGACTTCAAGAGTAAGCAGCACTTGATCTACCTACTATTTCGTAAGTTTGAAAGGCTTTTAACAACAGAAAATCTACATATGACAAACAATAAAACACATGTTGAAGAAAACCCTAAATGAGGCGCCATTCAACCAATATAAAATCACCGTTTTTAACTAAATTTGGCTCATTCTACAATTTCATGCGCACAAATGAGCAATGAAACATATTACCTAAATTACTGAAATATGGAAAATCATCTCAGCTACGGATATTAAGCAGATAGATTTCAAGAAAACTCCTTTAATAAACTAATGCTAAAGTCATAGTTTGCAGTTAGTAAATGAACTCAAAAGGACTAAAAATTCAAAATCAAATCCATATTAAAAAAGAAAAAACCCGTTTTCCCTTTATCTAAGACATATAAAAAAAACCCTAGAAAATACTGCATCCGAAAAATAAATGTACTACATGAAACTTAAATTGGAATTTTTTTTTTTTTTTTTAAAAAAAGAGAGAATACGAAGCAGAAACACATGAAAATTATTTTAAAAAAATCAAAAGTGAGGTTTGAGGTCAAGCACTGAATAAACAAAAATAATAAATAAATAAATAAAATAGAAAGCTGTAGCGAACGATTAGGTTGCTTACCAAGAAACTGGGAGTAGAAAATTAGTACGTCAAAAACCGTTTTGAAACAAAACAGAAATGAGAATCGTTTTAGTTTTTTTTTTTTTTTTCTTTTAATTATTTGTAAAGAACTAAAGACCTGTGATGCGAGCCGAGAAGAAATATTTATAGTTGGTGGGAAAAAGGAGGTGTATAGTGTACGGCAGGGAAGCTGGGTCTTTTTTATCTGTCATAAGATTTGGGGTAATTGGGCTGCTCTAATTATATTTCAAAATTTTCTAATAGGCAAGAAAGTGTGTAGCTAGCTAGAATAAACTGACGTTTCGTCGCCTTCGATTTCTTTTGATAATTAATAAATTAACACTATTAGGATAAAAAGTAAATATATATGACACCATTTAAAAAGGATAGAGAAAAACAAAAAGTAAAAACAATTTTTACCTTCAAAATTAGAGGAAACAAAGACATTTGTTCAAAGATCTTATTATTCGTCAAAATCTAAAAGCTTGAAATGCCTTGTAAAAAACACTGAATTTAAAAAACAAACTTAGACCAAAAAAAGAGGCTCATTTTGTTTTGGATTTTAAATTTGTCGTATGTGGTCCCATCCTACATCTTTTACTATTACTCTGTATTATTAATACAGATCTTCGAATGATAGGCCCTTTTATATTAGAAATAGATTTCAAGGTTCCATTCGCTGCCAATGTGGAAATATAAACCAATTTTGCATAATAATAATAATAATA
>JBBYHK010000022.1:12695941-12733085 GCA_038382065.1 Adansonia grandidieri | reverse complement strand
TTAGAAATAGATTTCAAGGTTCCATTCGCTGCCAATGTGGAAATATAAACCAATTTTGCATAATAATAATAATAATAGTTGTGTTATATATCGAGGAACTGCTTGATTTGAAGGGCTGAAATTAGATCATGTTTAACTATATACGAGGCTTGAACTTGATATAAAAGGTAATAACCTGATGTGCACAGGATAGTCGGGAAGATTAGGATGCAAAGTTATCCCAAACTCATACAACAGGTAATAAAAACATTATTACATGAAAGTGAAACTAAAATGCCAGATAGGTCTTTTATACCATATGATGTAAACTGTATTATTCTTTCAAGACTAATACAAGTAGCAGGAGATTGCTGCAGTTTTACCTAGACAAGCAGAATTATTCAGATAAATTGTTATTTATAGCTGAATGTCCTATCTCAAACTTGTCAGAACTAATGTCGCCTAAAATCAGCCCATCCCGGAATAAAAGATCTTAGAGTCTAGAAAACGACTTCCTAAGTTCATTTCGAAGGATCTTTCCTGCAGCAGACTTTGGAATTGATTTCGTAAACACCACCCTTCTTACTTTCTTATAAGGTGCAACCTAATATCAACAAAGAAGAAAGTAAACGGCAAGTGATTGATAAATGGGACAGTAAAAGAGCTCAGAAGAGTACTAGGCTTGTGTTATGTTGAGCATGCTTTGTAACTACTTGAAAGGAAAAAAAAAATATGATATCCATATATAGCAAGAACTTCCGCACCTGCTTAGCTACGAAGTCCATGACAGCTCCTTCAGTCAGTGTGCTACCGAGCCCCCTCACCACAAATGCCACAGGAATCTCACCGCATGCTTCATCAATGGCTCTGAGGCACCCCAAATAAATAACGATGATAACAGGTAAGGTGAAGCAAAGAAATTGGATGGTATTTATTTCCATCGTTCATAGCTAAATATGATCAGGGCTAAAAGATGTATCACCATGTTCTGTAGTTTTGTGATGTTGTAATGGTTACAATTACTCATTCCATAGACAATTTAATTGGGAATTAATCTACGACATAACCTTGCTTCCTTTAGATTTCAGTTCTGCACTTGGGAGTTTTTGTTCCAGATACACATAGTAATCTAATGGCTTCATTATCTTTTGAGAAATCAGAGGCAAAATGCTTAGTATTTGAGATACATTTTAGAAGGAAGGACCAAAAATAATTGCCTCCACAACATGCTAATCTCCTCCAACAAAAAGGAGAAGGTTAATACTTACGAAGTTACAGCAGCATCTAGTATCTCAGGATGGGAAATCAATACGGCCTCTAAATCAGCAGGTGCTATCTGGTACAACAATAGCATTACAAATACCATGTTAAACTGATTTCCGAGTACTAGATTATGTCTGGCCATGAAATATTAAAATGATAGGGAAAAGAAGTTATGCCTGATAGCCCTTGTACTTTATAATCTCTTTTAAGCGGTCAGATAAATATAAATACCCATCTTCATCAAACCAAACAATGTCACCAGTACGTATCCATCCATCTTTGTCAATTGTCATCTTGGTGGCCTCAACATTATTTAAGTATCCTGGAAACCAAGAGAAGCCTACCAAAATAAGGTACCCAAGAATACTCTAGGCATTTAGGACAAAATAAAAAATCAAGAGCTCCATTGGGAGGTAATGCCATCCTTCATCCCAGTGAAATATGATTTGTATAAGATTTCAATGTAATCCAAACTTTGCAGGAAGTTTCCATCTTTTATAGATATAGAGTGAACAGATTGTATTTTCCTGCAGCATGGACTATTATGAACAAAATGCAAGCATGTTTGCATCATTTTGTGACTAACTGGACCACTGATCATGTAAAAAGGGGAAAGGTGAGAATAAGATTACAAGAACAGAAAGAACCAGTTTTAATATCATATTCAAAGCACCGCTATCAAAGATGAGGACACATCATCTTTCAGGTAAGAGTTAATTAATTACGTTGCATAATTGCAGGTCCTCTTAGCCAAAGCTCGCCATAAAAGCCAGGAGGCAGAGAGGAGCCGGAATTCCAATCAACCACTTTAGCTTGCATGTTTGGTGCTAGAAGTCCTATTGAAGAATATTTATGATATTTTTCATTGTTGAGGCCACGAGTTCCTACTGCAGTCGATTCAGTCATGCCGTAGCCCTACAAACAGACAAAACTCAAGCTTGCTTAGCAATGTCCTTAGAAATTTAACCTAGCAATGGATAAACCTATCAATTCAAATTAAAAAATTAGCATCCTCGTTGAAAGCAGTAAGCTCTGGATCAATAGATACAAAGAGGTACAACATGCAAATGGCTTATTATTGGCTACAAGTTCTAAGAGCATGATAACTTAAAGAGATTTGTGTTGAACTTAAGCCTTAGTACCTGAATGAAATCAACATGAGGGAGGGCCTCAAGAAAGTCCTCCATGGTTTTCTTGCTCAAAGGAGCTGCACCGCAGGAAACCTGTTTCAAACTCTTTAAGCTATTTTCACAAACACCCTTGGCTCTCATTGTCAGTGTTGTCAGTATGGGTGGAACAACTGGAAAGTGAGTAACTCCATAGTTATCGATTACTTTCACCAGTTCACTGGCATCAAATCTCCTCATGATAACAATGCTAGACCCCAATGATAACAATCCAACGGCAAAAAGTGATAATCCATATATATGAAACATTGGAAGAACAGCTAAATACACATTTTTTGAACTTGAATACTCATACTGTGAAGCCTCAAATCTGACAAAAAGCTCAGTCATCGCTATAAAATTCCCATGTGTTAATACAACTCCCTTACTAGCACCTGTAGTACCTGATGAATACATTATTGCGGCAGTGTCTTGCTGCCTAATGACTGGCCTCAGTGCCTTACTAAATTGGCCCCCAATAAGCTTATGAAAAGGTAAAAAACCAATCATTTCAGAATCCAGGTCCATGTTTTCTGGTACTCCAATTGCATGAACACCAAATTTCTGAAGGTTGTCAACTTTTTCAAGTAGAGTGAATGCAAAACGCACACTACAATCAGCAATTTGTTTCTTGATCTCCAACATATTACAGAGTGGATTCATGGTGGAAACAACTGCACCTAAATATAAAACGCTCAAGAAAATAATGGGAAAATAAACAGAATTTGGCAACAAAAGCAAGACCACATCCCCTTGAGACACACCTAGGTGGTGGAGACCTGAGGCCATTGATTGGACCAAAGGTAATAGCTTTGAGTAAGATATTGAATACCCCGACAAGGAATCAATCAAAGCAGTGACTCCATCATGTTGGTGAGAGAAAATGAAGGAAACAATATCAAGAAAAGGATCAGTTGGGAGGGAGATAGAGGAATGCTTACTGGAATAGATTCTTGTTTCCGGTGAATACCAGTCAGGAAAACGAGTCGTTTTGGATTCTGAAGTTTGGAGGCAGGAGTTCAAGCTCGATGCCATTGATGCAGAGTTTAATGAAATAAAAAAAAAAAAACAAAGAGGCAGAGCAGAGGAGAGGACCAAAAGAAAAGTGATCATGTAGCTTACACTTTGCGCCTCATGCTGCGAAAGGACCGTTTTACAATATGCCTTTGGCCACCTTTAGTCCCAAAAAAAAGTGACACATATAAAGCAAAAGAAAATAAAAAAACCCTAAACCCTTAAATGAGATTGTAAAACAATACTAGCTGTAAATTGCAATACTATGTGTTAAATTTAAATTTAAGTAAAAGTTTATTGGGAGTTTTTATATTACAAAGAAGTAAGTTTTTTAGTTTTATATTATTAAATTTAATTTTTTAATTTTTTAATTTTTAAAATTAAAAAAATAAAAAAATAATTAATAATGTTAAAAAATTATTTAAAAGTAGATAAAATGCTAACGTATTATATAATATAAAATTTTAGATTTTAAAAAAATTTACTCAAATTCAATTGTAAACTGAATTTTTTTTTTATAAAATTTAAAATTTATATCACATTAATATATTTACATTTTATTAATATTTAAATAATTTTTTTAACATCATAAATTATTTTTTTATTTATTATAATTTTAAAAAGACAAAAATTAAAATATTAAATTTAAAAATACATGAATTAAAATATTCTATTCATGAACAAAATTTCTAATGAATTTTTACCATTAAATCTGCTTATAATATATATATATATATATATATTTGGTTATGACTGAATCCAACCCCTTTCTCCATCCTGCTTCAAAAACATGCTTCTAATTCAGAAATGCTTGCGCCGACCTATGATTTTCAAACATTCACGCATGTTTTATTTATTAAAATTTTTTTAAAAAAGTTATATAAGATTTCATTAATCAAAGAAGTGATTAGGTTGACCTGATCAAATGCCTTTGCAAACACCAAAGATTGAGAGGAAGATTTATCGGTCACTCAATCGAGCTATTGGCTTCACTACGGCGAAAACTCGATGAGAGAAATTAAAAATCAGATATTCACATTTCATTTTTCATGTATAAATCTCAACATTTTGACCGCTTCTCTTTATCTCAGATTATTAACTCTTATGTAAAACCAAATATATATATATATATATATGTTTTCATTCTTTGAATGACTCCAACTTTTCTTTTCTTTCGTTTATTTGTATGGACTACCGACGGCGGAGTCTTCTTACGCGACTGACTGCGGAAGAAAGTGATTTCTCGTCGGCCAAACCGGTCTTAACTCTTAAGTCTCAACTTAAATCACAAGTCATTAACATATGTATTGACCGACCGAATTACAAAAAAAAAAAAAAAATTGTTGGATAATTTCGGTGCTAGAGGTAAATCAAAGGAAAATGGCTCCGAAGAGCAGGGAAATAATTAGGTAATTGCAGAGAACAGAAAATGGCTAAGTCATCTAGAATTGAATGATTTGAATCAGTAATACTTATTTTGATATCCCATTACAAGGATGAAAATGAAAAAAAAAAATTGATGGATGGAAGACAGTAATAGAAAATATATATGCATGATTTTGAAAGATAGAAAACCCATAATATATAATCTAGATTTATTTTAGCTGATTTATTCAATTATATAAAAGGTAACATTCGGAATGAGTCCTAATAACTAAACTTCGAATCTTATATTTATGATTTTTTCTATTATTAAATAATGACCTCTTCTATAAAATAAATTAGAACATACATACCCTTTATTTTGTGCATTAATAATTATGTCGGTTAAGTATTTTGTAATTTTATTAATCATTTATAATATATTTACTTGTAATATCAACAGTTTGGATTTGTTTCAGTATGTTTGGATTGAATCTAACATCTTGGGCTGGGCCTCAGCTCATGCATTGTTTTACCGAATAAGCTTTGGTCAAGCAGCCGCCGCCTCGTGCACTACTAAATTCTTGAATGGGTTTCATCATATTCCAGTATTCAGCATTACAACTTCAAATGAGGCAAATTTCAGTCAAAGTTCTAAAATTCAAGCCTCTGAAGATTTTTTTTCCCCCTGTTTTGGTACAGCAATTAGAAGATCTCTAATTCAGGCTCCTGAAAGAACCATTGAACCCTCCAATTCCACTTGTAAAGTAAAAATTACAACCGAGTAGCAAGGGAAGTTCAAATCTTCAAATAGGTTTGGACAAGGGACAGCACTAGTAACTTGCCAAAGACCAAATTTAGCATGTTGGAACTTCCAACCATAATTTCTGGATAAAACACCTAAACAGGTATATAGTTATTGTACTTAGAGCTAAAAATAATTTACAGGAAAGGAAGGGACACCATCATCAACGGCTGGTGGTAAGTTAAAAAACTGACAAATTGGTTAAAGATTCTTTCTAAGCATATCAGTCCCTTGAAGTTCATGGCTGTTCTTCATAATGATAACAATAATGGGGAGGGGAAGAAAGATTATAGCCGTATTGGGGTGGGAAGCCGTGGTGATATGCATCTTGAGGGAAGCCATGGTGATAGACATCTTGGGGTGGGGAGGTGGGCTGATAGCTATGATGAGGGGAGGAGGTGTTGGGATGATATGCCTGATGAGGTGGGGAAGGGGAACTGAGATCACTGGCTTGGTCATTGTCAGCATAAGATTGAAGCCTATCAACTCTAACTTTATCAACTCTCACCTCTACCAATTCCTCTTCCTCGAAGGATCGGAAAATCGGGTGCAAGTAAGCATCAGCTAAGAAAGCCGTTAAGTTTAAATCGGGTTCTGTTGTCCGATCCATTATGTCCTTTGCCATTGCTTCCTGCGAAATAACAATGAACAAAGAACTTCATCCATAGTTGGACAAAATTTGCAATTCTTATGAGATAAAAAAGCCAATTAAAGATCATAAAAGGAGAAATACATATCCAGGAGGAGATCAATTGTGATGTAGAATGTTTTCCAGAAAGGTTTAAAGCAGACTGATGGGCCATACAGATCAAATAAAAAAAACCCTTTTTGCCATAGTTAGCTATGTGCAATGTATGGAACTTACCTCCAGTGGATACTTTCTGAATGCAGGTTCAAATCGGTTTTTGCAATACTTATGGAAGGATAATGTCAATATTGGTAGGATAACAAGCAGAGGAGTCGAATTAGCAGCCTTTTTTGTACTGAGCAGACCCAATAATAGAAGTTGAGAGATCAATAAGCTTGCTATTATGCGGCTGTGAACATGCGGCCAGAATGCAGCCCCACTCTCGTACTGTTGATTGTAGACGTTAATTATCTGAATGATTAAATGGCAAATGAGATTACACGTAAAATTTTTAACTTCTTAAACAACACCAAAATTTACAACAAAATAACATGATCTGCAAGAGCATCTTTCAGATGTTAGTCGGCTTTTTTTTCTCTCTTCGGAGTTAATTTTTATCAGTTATGACCAATGAGCATCCTAATGAGAGTGAAGTTTCAAATGCAGACATTTTATTGTATGCTTAAAGTAACAGATTAAACTACTAGAAGCCTTGAAGAAAGAGAAAGCGTATAAATACAAAAGCATTGTGCATAACTGACCTGATGACGGTAAACCAGGTAGGCAAAGGCAAAGAAGACTAATATAAAAGGAAGAAGAATGGGAGTAACCACAGCATATACTATTCCCAAAAGGAAGTACAGTTGGAGACTTGGGAGAGTTTCTGGATAGTCCACACTGCCAGGGTCCATCGCCCTTTCTCTGTCCCTTTCAGTCTTCACCAGAAACATATTCTTAAGATGAAAAATAACCAATGGCTTCAGTCGGAGAATCTCACCAGCTATACCAGCCCATCCATCAACCATTATATATGTAATAAAGAAAGTGGCCTTCATTGGTATTGAAACCCCTATGGTTCTAGGGATCCTGCAACAGAATGGAATAGTCCGAACATAGGATAAGACTTGTTTAAAGTTATATGTTAACCATAATTTGAAATTTGCAAAAGCAACAGGTCCCCAAAGCCAACAAAAAAACAGACTGCAAAATCAAAACAAATAGCGGGACGAAAGACAAGTTATACGACCTTATGTTGCTGTAAGTTAATTTATGTTTCAATTTTCAGCATTCCATTATACCACTCCTATGAACTAGTTCTCAGAGACTAAATACTCTTTGCCATCTTCCCAGTTTACTAATGTTCATAACTAAAGTTTATGGGCACGAGAAGTTCTTGTGGAACCAAATTTTGATTAATTATCTTAAAAGGTCTGAAAGGGGTGCAGCATGTTATGAATTATATCCCCATATTATACAGCTCCATCCTAGCATATTGAGGTCCACCATTGCAACATCTCTAGAAGCCACATTGGTATCTTTCTACATCATCCATTCCACCAAGACAGCACTCAGCCATCTAAAAATAATTCTAAAAATCTCAACATCAAATTTAGAGATATCAAGTAAAAGAAACTAGCATTTTAAGGCAATTCTATAACAACTTAAAATAATGATAAAAAATGCACCAAAGATGGAAGGAGTATTACTCAGTTGGTGATTGGTGAAGGAAAGAGTGCAACTGCTCGAAAGCTGTTCCAGTCACTATACTCCCCAAGAACACGTTCACCAACATAAAATAATAGTACTTTGCCGCTGCTCGTCGTTCAAGAGTTGATAAAGCTATATGTCCTTCAATCCTCGACATGATCAGCAAAATAGTCGGTAGTATATACAAAAAGATTTTAAGAGCAAGACCAGGAAGGAAACCTTGCAAGAAAGATTTGATGAATTTCCTGCATATTATTTTCAGGTAACACTTTGTTAGGATAATAAAACAGTACAGGAAGCTTCAAAATGCTAATACATTCTTTGACCAAATAATATTAATAGTTTGAAAGTTGCTAAAACGGTGAAAATATCATCATGAGAAAGTCTCCGAAGTTGCAGACTATAAGTCATATTACAGAAGAAGTCCCACAATCCTTATCTTGTAAACAAAAAAATTAGCGATATATAAATTAGTTGCTTTTCAAATATGGTACTTTTATTTAGCTTCCAAAGACCTTGCTCTTGCATGTAATTTGGGCAATGATCAAAGAAGGAAAACAATAACAGTAAAGGCCCCGGCCCCCAGCATGGCTTGAAAGAAAAGATCATTGCAGTACATACAAAACAATACAAACTATCATTTTATGAGTGATCTAAAGAAAAAGCTCTGAAACGTGAGCAATAGATCTAAAGATGCATTTTAGCGTAAATTTTTTTGAGCATCCAAAAATATCCATATAGGTAAATCACAATCATAGTATCTATAAGCTAGGAAATTGATAAGCTAACTTACAGTTCTATAACTGGTCTAAGGAAAGGAGCAACTCTTTCAAGACCCTCTAAATTTGCAAGAGATTGCACGAATGCGATAGGTATCAAATAGAAAAATACCAAGGCGAATACTGATAACGATATTATTAGTTTCCGAATGGTCAACGAGACAAATGGTATAGCCAGATTTCGCCAATAAATATCACGGGGTTCCGGAGCCCAATTTGTTAACCACAGTGTTGGATTTTTGCTTTGTTGTGTCTGTGCGCAAACAGCAGCCCCCCAACGTGATTTAAATGACACAAAAGCAACTGGCAGGATAGATTTTGGGTCTTTGAGAACTTTCTGGCGTTCTATTGCCATCTATGACAGTTAAAGACAATGCAATAGACAGAATATTAGAGCCATCCAATGGTCTAGAAAAAATGTAGGAGGAAAATAGGTTAAAACTATATTCGGAACATTTAATACTAAAAGCATTGGAACAAAACAGCAGCAGCAGCTTACTTTTTTATCAAATTCTTTTATTTGTTGTTTGTAGTAATCAATGGAATCAACTCTTTCACCCCATAGCCCGAGAAATCCGGTCTGAAAGTGGAAAGCATTCACAGAATCAACTCCCAGGTCCGTAAAATATTGGACAAATTGCTAAATAGATAAAGAGCTCAAACAACAACATAAACTATCTGCTACTAACATGAATGTTTATAAGCACAAACTACCTTTTTAGTTGGTCTCTTCTCCGGATGTCTTTCAAACTTCAGTTGGTTGTAGTCCAGCCAATTTTGGAGCCTATCTCTTTTCCTCACCAATTTAGCGAATTCGTTTGCGTTATAGACTGCCTGAATATGAAAAATAATACAGGAATAATAAAGCCATGTAAAGCGCCACTAGGAAAGGACAAGAAACATGCTAGATGTTTATTACGCATCTGCTACTCTCATTCTAATTAAAAACATATGAAATCCTTATGCAAAAGAAGTGCATTACCTGGTGACAAAGATAAGTATCAGGGTGATTTGTTTTAAAGAAGTTGTCCAGAGAATCTGATATTGAGTGACCAGAAATCTGTGGCACGTTCCGAACAACTACCTGCAAAATTCACCAAAATTTACCCCACAAAGGTTGAATAAACCACCAAATAGTAAAATCTAGCGTTACAAGAAGTGGGAGTGATATGTTTACTGGGGTCATTCAAGAAAGTAAAATAGAAAGTTCAACTCACAGTGAACTGTTCCGCACGCCTATGTTGTGAGGCCAAGAAACGCAACCTCATTGTCGCTATATTATCATATTCCTTATAGAGCATGTAACAAATCCAAATTGTGAACAAGTATTCCAATCCTATATGAACAAAAAACCTGAAATTCAACCACAACTCATCAGAAAAGCAGGATAATCTGCAAGGAGATATTTATTAAAGATACGGTAAACTTACCTTATAGATTGAGGGCGAACATTTGATATCGAGAGATTATCAATGTCACTCACAACCAATTCTCTCCTCAGGAAAAATAATGTTCCACTTGACACATTCACTGGTATAAGGATAAGAAGTGCCACAACCGTTATGGGTATAAAAATCTTTAAGCTGTAAGAGAGGAAATAACTGTGTTAAAAAAATGGTCAAAGATATTACAGCTTCTTTCTCTTATCTTGAAAGTGTATATAAATGCTTTAACTATCAAAGAAGCAGTCAAAGTTCTGAATCCGAAACATAAAAAATTAAGATATGTGAGATATAAGCCCTTACTTAATGGAGGCAATCTGTGGACAATTTAAAGAAATTTAATGTTTCGTAAAACGGAAAAGAAAATATAAATGAAAGTGAGATAATGTTAGAATTATTATACCTAGAGAAGATGCATAGAAAATCGTTTATTTCAAAGAGCTCCAACTATGAGCAAGTCAAATAATATCAAGATTTCAAGACAGGAAAACATGGTGACCAGATGATAAAATATATTATATCTGTAAAACCATCATTCACAACTTGAATGTACAAAAAAAAAAAAAAAAGCAACATGAATGAAGTCTACTCATCCTTTCAAAGTCCTAGAAACAAGGGTTACTCTAGGCAGCAACCAACAGGAGGTTGCAAGGCATCATGAATGAAGAAGAGTAGCATGCCTCTTAACTCTAAAGTCATGTGAAACAGCTGTTCAGATAGTTCCAAAACTAGCTGCCAAAAATGCAGCTTCAGTTAATTTAACTGATATCCAACAGTCAGTGGTGTTCTTTGAAATATAAAAATGCCACAAGTTCTAAAACATCTAAAGCCACATATAAATGCAACTAATGAGAGACCCTGATCTTTACTTAATGTAACACTTCGTGTATAATTTGATAAAGAATTTTTTCTATAATTTTAACACAGGTGGTAAGCAGAGACTGTGGTCAGCTCGGATGGTAAAGGCAGAGTTACTGAATCAAATGAATAGGCAACAAGCTAGTTCTGAGTCAAATTTTACCAATTTAAAGAACATAAGGTAATTTGATTCCCGAAATCTATTGCAAAATATAATTTCGAACCCTCTCTGTGAGAGGTTATTATCCTTCAAGTTCCAGAGCTTCCTCAAGAAATAAATACTACCCAGAACCCAAAACAAGTAGAAGAGGACATGGAAGAATAAAACAAGAAAATTGATAACTGTAGAGTATGAATTCTCAAAAGAAAAGCCAAGGTAAAGTTTTTTTTTTTTTTGGACCCAAAACGTGCATACTTGGAAGAATGCAAATTATAGCACAAAATTCAAGCTTTATGTCAAAAGAAACAACATATTAACCACGAGCAACGAACAGATAAACGCAAGAAAAGTGAAGGAAAATAACAAAGAGTACCCGAGGGAGTAAATTCTGAGGAAAACAGCAGAGTCAAGACCAGCATGGTTGATAAGCTCACTCTCACTCATTTTCAAAGCTTGAGGCATCCAATTCAAGAAAGTAAGATAAGTCTTGACATTGAGGTTGACAAACTTTGCCACAAAATTCCCACCCCTTCTTGGGCTTGTTCTTCCTCTATTGATATACCATTTTGGGAAGTAAACTCTGTCATTGATCGGTTGTATTCGCAGCAGAGCAAAAGCCAACAAGAATGCAAATGCAGTCAGAATGTTGATTAATGCAGACACCCCAATATCACCAAGAGTAGCCATTGTAAGAAAGAAAAAAAAAAAAAAACTAAAAGAGCAGAGCAAAGGAAATGAGAGGAAAGGAAAGACAGGCTACAGAGAAAAACAAAACATGTGAAAGTTTCGAAAGAGATAAGAGACGGCCACAAAGGATATAGAAAGAAGCAACCTAATGGTCCAAATTATGTGACTGCTGATGTAAGAATAGAATGAGGGCAACAGAAAGGAAAGAATATATATTTAATTTCTCTTCTTGTTTAAGTGGGAAATTCAATGGACATTTGATCTGTCAGTCAGGCTGCTCTGTCTTTGATTCTGTTATAGTCAAGTTAGTTGTATAATTAATTAGGTTCTTAATAATTGAATCAAAAGGGTATTACCTAAATTGACTAGGAAGAGCTTTCATGTGCATGTGAATGTTAGAGCATCACTGTTGTTTATTGAATTGAATGAGAGAGAATAATAAGGGGGATGATGAATGATGAATGATGATGATGGTTGGGGTTTGATTTTTGGGGATTGTTTTTCTGTTTTTGTTTTGATTAATGGGGTTGGATTCACGTGTTGATTGTTAATCTTTTATTTTCTTGTCGAAGTCTTTTTTGATTGATTAAAGAATGTGAAAAGGAGAGTATAAGTATTTGTCCACTGGGCATTTTTTCAGGGTTTAATGTTTTCCTTGCGTTTTGCGGTGGAAAGCACGTTGGAGCTGGATGTGACAATGATGACAAAGTTGCCCCCATCATCAACGCCTCAAAATCAGGCAATAAAATATGACCCTTAACTCAGATAGGCTGATTTACTGTACCCAAGATAAAAAAAAAAAAACATGAAGCATTAAAGGAATGATTCTTCGTCTTTTTGTAATACTTCTTTCGTTTTCTTCCCGAAAAGCTAACATCATTTATTCCCAAAGAAACTTGATTTATTCCCTTCATAATCTAGGTGTTAATAATAATTCAACTTTTCGAATCTTAGAATTATATTTTTACTTTTTGTAATATAAATTATTTTTTATAAAAAGATCTTAATTTAAAAATAAATAATAATTTAATATATTAAAATTAAAATTAAATTTTATTAAATATTATTTTTAAAAAAATTATATAATATATTCGAATTTAGTATCGAATTCAATTGATTATTTCTTTTTCTTTTAATAGGAAACGAGTGGAATATATTAATATAATATTTCCATTAGCAAAAAAGTTAAAAGCTTTAAAAACAGAACAGATGAACTGTTAAGCAATAGGGAAAAACGTGGACGTAAAATTGGTTGGTGTGTGGTTGAAGTCTTTGCACGTCTGGTAAGGGCGGTGGAGGAGTGAGTGCCCCTACAGTACATTTCATTTCTACAAGGGTCTAAAAAGTATTTTATGCCTTATAATAATAATAAGAATAAAAATACTAGCTTAGGATAAGCTAGCTGGGTTGCAAGTCACTGTTTAATGTCCCTTTTTCGCGCTATCCTTCTCTTGCGTTTAATGTTAAAAAATATTTCTGTCATAAATTATAATTTATATTTTATGGTCCTGCGGCTTCTGTACTTTTTAATAATATATATCCAAGCCCATCTGGCTGAAAACTTAATTGGGCATAAAGTCTTGGACATGTTGACCATAATTTCGTAATCTCAGCTTTAAAACAAATCATCATGGTTCAAGCCCAAATTAGAAGTTAAATCTTGTCTTACTAATTATTTTTTCAGATTTTTTCTTTTTTCATTTTGGTTTTGACTTAGGAAGAAGAAATAAAGTCCAATTCAATTAGTCAAAGAATGATGCTTACTATATCCCCTTTTTATTTTAATTCCTGAATGAACATATCGAAGTTTGCCTTCCCTTGCCAAAGCAGGACCTAAACTCTTGAAAATTTCACATCATGAAACAACGAACATATTCTATATTCTATTAAAATCTTCCAACATTGTTCATTTTCATCCTTATGTCAATATTTTTCCTTCACCTTCTGCATACTTGCTGCCCGACCTTCGTTACCCAACAAACAAATTATCTGTCGTTTAACAACTTCTTCCTTCTTCAAAGCAAAGAGCCAAGAATAAAAGTTTCATCAATAGGTCGAAATCTGACGTGCCCGACATTTTCATGAAAATGGAGAGCACCAGGGCGGCTTACAGGACATATTCTAGGCTTGAGCATACGCCTACAAGAAAGGAACTTTGGGCTTGGTCCTTGTATGAACTGTGCTCTTACTTTGTTCATACAGATCTTATACCCGTAGTGTTTTCTCTCATCATCAGTCAACTAGTTGGCTTAACTTCTGAGCCACTTCGAGGATGGAACAAGACCGCCAAGGGCTTGACTTGTAAGACCAGTGAAATGCAAATGGAAGTGTCAAGTATATATTTCTCAAATATCATAGTCGAACACTTGACTCCATTATAAAACATCATCAAAGATAACATTTAATGTTAAGGAAATAAGAAGATAGTTCCAATACTAATTTGACAACTCCTATATACATGATCAATGGAAAAAGCTCTTGAGCTCTTTATAATTGAGAGGCACTCCTTGGGAAATTCTTGGTCTTAGTTTGGAGGCTTTCAGTTTTTTTTTTTTTTTTAAATGTTTTTTGTTGTTGCTTTTCCACAACATCCACATAATTACAAGTCTAAACATTTTCAAGTTCTAAATCCACAGGCGTGGCAGAGTTTAAGCCTGAAATGTGAATCGCCTCAAACGGGATCTAACGTGATAGTCGTGTCAAAGTTGAGAATAAAATTAGATATGCTTAGACATATCTGAAATGAAACTTCATTGAGGCAATATTCATGATCTGTGCGTTTGATTACAGGTATGAGCGGCTTACACGCCGTTCAGTATCGATTGGCAATTCCAAAATCTCCTCCTTAGAGTGTACTTCAATCTCTTGGGCCGTAGGCCTAATTCTTGCTAGCCCTGCACTTCGTTTCATTTCCACCAACCTTGATCATCCGCAGAACCGGCAATTTATTGCTGGAGTTGCAACAGGCGTTGAAGCATTTTTTTTGCCTGGCTGTTGGATTCTTCAAAGTCAAATGGATCCTCCCGCTATATATTGCTCCAATAGTGGTTGCCATTACCGTTGCTACTGCCTCCCACACCCGTTATCATGGCCCAATGATCTGAGGCTTCACTGGACAGACCCTTCAAAGACATCAATTCCCCGTTAGAAGAGGTGTCTCAAGTCGGCTGTCGCTCTATGCCACTGCTGCTTGTTGCTTGGGGTCTGCTGTAATCGTAGCATTCGTATTTTATATGCTCCGAATTCAATATATATATATATATATATGACACCCTGTGGGTCGTTTCCATTTTCAGTGGACTCAAGCGGCTAGCTGGAATAGTTCATGGCTTTAACTTAAGGCCTGGGGCAACCATTACCTCTCGTTTACCAAAAGACCATTTTCTCTCCATTTTTAGATATCATCATGGACTTGGAAGCCTCATTGTTGTTGTTCTCTCTTCATTCACATCAACGTTCATTTTCACAGGAGGGGTACTCTATTTGGCTAGTGAACTCTGCCTCAAGCCTTTGTTCTTGCTCTATTTCTGGCTGATTTATTTCATTATCCCCTGTTTCTCTGCCACTACTGCAACCGGTTCAGCTTGTCTTAAGACAGATGCCGCGAAAATGCATTTTCTTGGACTCATTTTATCACTAGTAACTTCGGGTACAGGTTTCCAATTCCGAAAGAACAACCGGCAGAGACATCATGTATTGATTTTCGCTGCGTTGCAAAGCACATCGACAGGGCTCATGCATGCTTTCGTGCGAGTTTTGTCGATGGATTGCTCACCAGCCAGGAAAGAAGGTGCATTTGCAACGTGGTTCTCGCGGGTGAGAATGGTGGGGACGTTTTTGGGCTTCGCAGGAGCATCGGGACCGCAGCTGGAAACGTTGGAACTTCATGCGGAATCGCGTTCTGCACAGCCACGGTTGCTATTGCGACTTCCATATATGGGAACATCAGTGATGTTGCTGGCGCTATTGCCGCAGGGCTTATCATCAGTGAAGAAGGTGAGACGGTTTCTTCACCAACCAACAATGGCTTGGATAATAACGGTGGTATGAACACTGATCATGATGAGAATGCAAAGAAAGGGCGTGCGGGTGTAGGTGAGGATCTGCATAGTAAGGCAAAGCAAACAATCATTAAAAGGTTTCTTGTCTTTTCTACGAATTGAACTTTACACTCGAAGTTAATATTCTTTTTATATCGTAATTCTTTGGAAATAATTTTTGCCAACCGGAATTTTTATTGGATAATCTCATAATCAATATATTGCTTCCTTGGGTTGCCACTTTTTTTTTTGAGATTTTTTTATGATTTTGTTACTTTTTTTTTAAAATTTTTCTTTGTTTTATTTTTTTGCCATAATGAAATTCATGTAATATTTTTTTCACGTTATATTTGAAAATTTTAAGTCTAATTGAATTCAATAATTTTTAATTATTATGTCATGCAACGTTGTATGGGTATTACTTTTCATATTATAACAATATTCAGGTTATTATTTATAAAAATTTGAGAATGTTCATTTTATATAAATTTTGAAAAGTTTGATAATTCGTGTTGTATAGATATTATTTTTTATATTGTCTTGTATAATATGTTCGAAATTGTTAAGTTTAATTAATAATATCCAAAAGATTTCCAATTTTGTATTACATGTTGCTTTATTCTTATTATTCAATGTGTTATATATTTATATATTATAACATGTTAATAATTTATTTTATTTAAATTTTAATATATTTAACTATTTGTATAGCATTAATAATCTATTAAGATATAAAGAATTAATTGTAAAAAAAACTTACTCACAACAACACACAAATACAAATATTATAAAATAATTAATAATAAATTATTAATTATATTATTATATTTTTTAAATTATATTTCATAAAATGTTAAAACATCTCGGGTAAAAGCCATAGTTATCATGCTAGTTGAATATATTTCTTGCTCATGGTCAAAGTTTTCAATTTTGTAGAACGTTGGGACTGAGCCAACCCAAATTGGACGAACCTTCCTTCAAATCTATTGTTATGTTTTATTTTGACCTTCAGATCTGTGCTCATCAAAATATGAGCTAACTAGAAATAAAATCCAACGGTCCAGTCTGGTTGGTTTTTATGCCACTCATCTTTATCGCCTGTATGAATAATATGAACAAATTAAATTATTATAACAAATAGATTATAAATATACCAATTAAATTTAACATATTAAAAAATTAAAATAGATATAAAAATTTAATTTATTTAAATTATGTTGATATTTATTATTTATATTCATATTAAAAGATAAAAAAATTAATAAAATATAAATTTATTACTTTTTTTGTCATATAATCATATAAGGATATTATATTTTTATATAAATTTTGACATATTAATAATTAATTTTATGAATATTTTAGTACATTTGTTTTTTATATTATATTTATGCTATTTTACATATCATGTTATTTTGTAATTATTTTATTATGTTATATTCATATCATATAATCATATTGTATTTAAAATTTTCATGTCTAATTGATGTTATTCTAAAATTGTTAATTTTATATCAAAGTGCTGTATAATGCTTTAGAATTATTATTTATTTAAATTAAATTTGATATTTTTAAACATTTATACCTTACTTTAAAAATATTTTTAAATGAATATATTTTATATAATGATTCAATTTAAATTTTAAATTTATTAACTTAAAAATTAAATAATTATATTTACACTCGTTATACTTAACATAAATATCGTATAACAAAGTCCATGGCCTCTATCAAATAGCAAATCTGTAAACTACAATTAAAGAAACCTCAAACAATAATTTGTGAGATTGCCACATGGCAATAGCCCCCTTGTTTTTGCTTTTTCATTTTTTGTGTAATTTTTATTTCTATAATTACTTAATCAATTTAGTAAACAATAATGAAAAAACTCAATGAAAATAAATAACTCTTACATATTTAATTTTTTATAATTAACATAAAATTATTATATTAATATTAAAGATATTTAACATTAAATTTTAATATATATTTAAAAATTAGGACTCTTAAATGTATTTTCTATTATATAAATTTATAAATTTTTGGATTTATTTTTATGCAAAGTAGAAATGTGTGTTGTTTCAAGTTAATTTATTTAACTTATTTATTTTTATATTTCAAATATATTTTATGATATATGTGTTACTTTAATAATTTTACTTTTACAATTTTTTTTCAAAATAATTATTTATATTTTAAACTTCCCTTTCTAAAACTCTATTTATATACACAACAATTTTTTAATTTTATAGCTAAAAGAATGTTAAAATATGACATATAAATTTGACTGTAATTTTAGGCATCTCCTTTTCATCTTTCAGATTATCAAATAATGTAATTCCTTGACTCGTATTAAAAAAAAAAAAAAAAGTCTCTTTATGCATATATCAAGGGGCAGAGATTATATATACTATTAATATAACTTGGTCGGGTCACGCTAATCGTCGGCTCCAAACACTCCCTTTTACAAACCCTAAATCAGAGCTTAAACCCCAAATTCCGTTCTCGTTGCGTGGACAAAGATTAAAGGATGCAGAGATTTTGCATTAAGCTCCGCTGTTTGGCTCTTCAATCAACCCAAACTCTTCCGTCTCTTTCCGCTTCTCGTCGCCTTCTCCATCACTCGTCCCCTGCAATCCATTTCATTTCAACCAAATGGAGTTTTAAACCCTCCCTCATTGTCAATGCTGCATCACCTCCTCTTGCCGTCAACTCCTTCACGTATTCCTCACTGCTTCTCCCTGTAAGCTTCCGATTCCTTTGCATTTCCATTGGTCGCCGAAATTTTATCCTTGATTTTAACAAAATTCTAAATTATGGGTTTCTTTTTCTTTAGTTGGTCCAAGTCCGGCATGTTTCGTCACGAGAACGAGCAAAGAGGAGGAAGCCCATGACTCCGCGTACTTCCAAACTCAAGAAAATTAAGATGAAATCTTATTCGTAGGTTTATGCTTTTGCAGTCCTTATTTTTTTTTTTGGGGGGGGGGGGACAGTTTTAGATTTGTTTGGTTAATGGTTTAATTTGAATTCGATTAGGTCTTATAAGTCCAGATTTAGGACAATGAGTGATGGGAATATTCGTCGCTGGAGGGAAGGCAAAAGTCACAATGCACATTCAAAGGTAATGCCATTTTTGGATTGTTCCAGTTCCAATTTTAATGTTCTTATTTTAGGTTTGAGTCATTTTTTTAGGTCAAAAAATTGCTTTATTTAAGGTGCCAATAGTTCCCTTTGCGCCATTATTGCTTGTCAAAATTCTGATGCGTAATATAAGCAACCAGTAAGAACAAGTTGACTTTGAATAGTTACTAAGTTCAATATTATAAAGGATAAAAGTAATTTTAGATGTCTCAGTCTCACTGACGAGAAGGCTTGCGATTGACTTTTAATGAATTGAAGGAAATCAGCTAATCTTTCACTGTTAAAGATTTGAAAGTTACTTCTTATGAAGTTAGTTATGCAGCTGCTTTTGACATTTCTATTAGAGGCTTAACCTTCATTGTCCTAGATATATGTCCCATACTGGAATATGTGCACGCTCACGCCTGTGAGATAATGGTGGGAGTGTAATGGTGTGTGTAGCCTTCCTTTGTACTACTTTTTCTTTTAAAGCAACAGGGATTTTTGGATATCATGTTGGACGGGTATTCAGATGAACCTTGTACCTTTAATGCAAAAAAATTTGTCCACATTGATATGGAGCAATGATTTGAGGCAAATATAAAAAGGGGAAGATAGAGAATATCTATGGCTGAGCTGGAGGAATAGTGCTGTGGTGTGAATGCATACATTTCTATTCCCTCTGATATGTTTTCTTGTCTTCTGGTATGTTTGTGTGTGTTGTTTCATGTGATCTAGCACTTTTGTCGTTCATTTAATGAAGTTCTTCCTAAATTTATTACATTTAAAAACAGATTACTCTTAACCTTGCTGGTTTTCAGAAAAATCTTAAAGATTGGACAGAAAATTTCTTGAAATTATCCATTATAGATATGGACCTTTGGCTGAGGGATCCAGTATTGTTCTTTGGAATAATACAGGATTATTGACCTTAAAATCCTTATCCTAATCCACAGTTTAGGAAATGGTTGTAGCCAATGGAAATCCAGATCAAAGCTTACAATTGATGCCTCAGAGATGGTCGTCACCAATACACGAAGTATTGGAGATCATGAGATCTCAACACGATTTTCTTCTTTCAAGTTGAACCAGTATAATACAGTTATCTTTCTTTCTTTTCTTATCATACTTAACTCTGCTAAAGTTCTTAGCGGCTGATAAAGAATGTTGAAAATCAATGACTCATCTTGCAATATAGTAATATTTTGCTCTTTAATGCAGTCCAAAAAATCAAAACGGAGACTGAGACAACCTGCTATAGTACCAGCCGCTTATGCAAAGGTGATGAAGAAGCTTAATTTCTGTGCTTAAAATTCCATAATCCGTTGTCTTCAGTCATGGAAGGGGAAGGCGTCTGCTTTTGCATTTTCCTTTGTGCTCTCTGACTGACCACATTAAAATTTTATGGCACAAACATGTAGTAGCTGGAGAATTGAGAAACAATTAATAAGGTTTATGTGGGTTTTATTTATTTATTTTTAATGATGTTGGATGCTTAGTTGATTGTTTGGACTATAATGACTGTTTATAATTCCTTTTTCATCTTTTGTGGAGGGATTGATTCCTTTTGATGGTGACACGAGAAATTATCCAAAGGTGGTTTATCTTTTATTTAAAGTGACTAACTTACAGAAAGGTTGTGGGCTTGATTTACTTCGATCTAAGATAAAGAGCTGTCTAAGTGGGCATGTTTTAGATTAGTTTTTAAGAGGTAACTCGTATGATGCAACGGCAGGTAGGAATTAAGGAATGGGTAAACTCGTACATGGTGGTGGCTTCATCAATTAGAATAATCTCATAATCGTTAGCTCCTTTAGTATATAATTTAATTTAAGCAGAAGGCTAGGCGGGCCAAGTAGAGAATTGCAGGTGACAGCGTCAGCACAGCATTGAAGACTAGCAACCTTTGGGTTTGGCAAATTGCACATAAGTCTTCCAAGTTTCGATTAATTAATTTCAAAAACTCACATTTCACCCAAAAGTATCATTTTGATCTGAAAAGAGTCCCGGCGATAAGGGTTTTTTTTTTTAGCCTGTCAAAAAAGATGATGTGGTATCACGTATCACATCACACGTGACGTGATACCCAAAATGCCTTTAATTTTTATTCAAAATTTTATGGAAATCCGAATAAAAATGAAATAAATAAATAAATAAATATATTTTAAACAAGCATATAATTTTAGTTCAAAAAAATAACAATGTAATCTAAAAAAAAAAAAAAAGGTTTACAAAAGAAGGGAAGTAGCTATAATTAAGTCGTTTCAACTTTCAAGATTGAAAAAGATCATTTTAATTGCAGAGGAAAGAAACTAGAAGAAAAGGATGAATTTGGAGTGCAGCTCACTTGGTTTGGCATGAAGCTACAAAAATTTATGATTCCCATGTTATTATCAATTTTCAAAATTTAGTGATATAATTTTAATTTTTTTTTTCTTTTGAAAGACGTGATTTTAGTTGATTGAACTCTTGGGTTTAAACTTAGAGCTGGAGCCCACTTTGAAGTTTGAACTTGGAATTCCCGCTCAAGAAAGTACCAATCTAAATATGAATTTTTTTTTACAAAAATATAATAAAAATTATTAAATATCTAAATTTATTAAAATATAAAATACGTATTAAATAAATATTTTCTTAAGACTTATTGTAAATCAAATATATTAGTAATGAAAATTTTTTTATTATTAACAGTCTTAAATTTAATTGGTCAGGAATTAAATTTTGACAATTCAATTATCAAAAATATATATTAGTAATGAATTTTTTAATTTTATAAATAAATTCAAAAAACTATCATATATTTTCTTTATTTAATTTTTTGAATATATCTAATTGAATTAAAAAATTTTCACCTTAATTAATAATCCTTTTATTAATCATATTTATTTGTATGCCAATAAAAAGAAATACAACTACTAACTTTATTTTAATTATTTCCACAAGCTATAGAGCAGTGTAGAGCAAGGCAGTGAAGTCATATTGCACGCTTTTCATGTGCAGTGGCCTCCCGCTTATGCTCCACTCCACCCACAATTGAAATTTTTGTTTGTTTATTTGTTTGGTTTCAAATCTTCATTATCTTTGAAATCATCGAAATTACTTTTATTTTATTTTATTTTTTTCATTTATGAAGCCAACCGAAAAATCCAAGTCCGAATCCAAATCTCGGGCTCTTTCTTTAGTCGAAAGCGGTGACGACAACGCAGAGCAGCCAATGCCTCTAGATATTTACCTCCCAGAAGAAATGGCCGCCGATTACAAGCTTCTACCGGGAAGATCCCTTCGGCTCCTTGAAGCCTCGCCAGTTGGAAACGTGTCGTCGAGGAAATCCGATAAAGAAACGGTGCATGGGAGCTGCCGGAGAAGGTCGCCAAGATTATCGGCGTTGGTTGAACCGAAGAGCCCGAATGTGGGGCCCAATGCGAGTTTAGGTGATAAAAAGAAAAATAAGGAAAGAACAATTGCGGATGTAAATAGTCTTAGAAGGTCGCCCAGATTTACTACCATTTCAGCTAGAGCTGAAAATGGAAAAACTCCCGTCAAGGTACACCAATGTCTTTTTCATTTTTTTTTTTTCCAAAAAAATCCCAAAATATTTTTTATTAGCTAATATGTAAAATTTATTATTATTGCCGACAGACAACATTTAACGGGGAAAAAAAAAACTTCAATAAATTAAGTGGGTTTTTTTAGTAAATGAAAAAAATAAATATTTATATATTATTTTATTTTAATTTTATGTAATTTTAATAACCAGTAATTAGTGACTTAATTATTATTATTATTTTATTTTAATTCTTATATAATTTTATTAATATCTTTATTATTATAAAATTTCTTATCGAGTTGATATAATAAATTAAATAACATTAATATAATTAAAAAATTGATAAAAAATTAGTTAAAATAATTTAATCTATATTTTTTATAAAATAAGATGACATTAATTCAATTAGTCAAAAAAAATTATAAAATCATAAAATAAGATAAAAGATAATTATATCTTTAAAGATCGTCTAAAATTTTTTACAATAAATTATCAATTTCTAAAAAGTATCATTTTTTCTAAAAAAAATCAATTAAAAAAAAAAAAAAAGCTTATCTAACTCTTGAATAAACTATACAGTAAGAAGAATCCATTTACATGAAAAAAAAATTACTCATTTTTTTAACATATTCTAAAACATTATTCACTTTTCTAATATTATCATTTTTCAAAATGCAAAATTTATTTTTAAATATATATTTTTTTCCATTCTAGATTCTAATATATATATATATATAAAAGTCTTTGTCTTTTACTTAAAAATAATTTACTATTTACCTTAAAAAATTATTCATATTATTCATTTTTTATTTAAAATTATATATATTTTTTAATTTTTAAAACATTATCATCTTTCTTAATGCATCATTTTTTTTTTCAAAAAATAAATTAAATAATATTTTGACTTGAGTTTGTGGAATTCTAATTTATATTAGAAATTAATTAAATTGATTTTCGGAACTAATAAATATTAATTCTTGAAATTATTAAATTAATAAAATAATTTAATAATAGTTTAGCCTAATTTTTTCATTTTTTTCAATAATTACACGGACACATGATAAAAAAGTAATATAAAAACAATAAAAATATAATAAAAATATATTAAAATATTAAAACTTATAAATTTGAAATTATTATCTTATTAACATTTATATAAATATATAACTGATTATTATATAAAATATAACGTGATCCACAAATTGGTAGTGTAAATTATGGGAAGCTAGAGGGGTCTGCCAGAGTGGTAGCCTTGGTAACTATTTTGGGATTGTGCCAACTGCTTGGTTGAGTTTCGTGATTGGCACTGGATATGGATTATTGGACCAAAGTCTTTCGCTTTTTTCACTGTAAATGTATTTTTTTCAGCTTAGTATTCTTTTCCTTCTTGGGTTAGTTCCGATAATAAAATCTTGCATTGCTTTCATTTTTTTTTAAAAATTTTTTTTGAGAAGAAAGTTTCATTTCAATTGTAATTGAAACTTTCATTGTTTTTGTTTTTGGTTAACGTAGTTAACAGAACACATATAAATGTAGGTTTAATTTTATATAATTTTATTTCTTTTTAGTCCTTCTAATAAATGGCTTTAATAATCTGTTGTTTTGTTTTGTCTTGAGTTTTTCAAATGATTTATGCAAGGCATTTTTAGTGGTAAGTAACTTGTATGTTTTATTTGTGTGAATTCTTGGATTATGCAGAGTCAGAGCTCCAAAAGTCAAAGCTTCAAGTTAGAGTGAGTTGCAATTTCTAATTTCTTTCGTTAATTCATTTTAATAATAGTGCAGCCATGGTCAATCTTATCCTGCATTTTGTGTTCCTCACCTAAGTGTTCTTTTTTTTTTTTTGGGGGGGGGGGGTGGTGTGGGAGTCACTGCTAATACTGCTTTGCATGCTTTTTTTTTCTTTTTCAGTGAAAATAAAGAAGCAAAAACCATGAATGTTGAAAGAATGAATGGAAAGGGTTTGAGGAGATCTCCAAGATTGACTTCAGCCCCACCTGAAACCAAAGGCGGCTCTTCAGAAACCGTGTTTAAATCCTCTGAAAAATGTTCTTACTCTAAAACAAGATCTTATGGAAAGTTGATTGACAAGCGATTATGTCTCTCATGGCCCAAGGAAGGGGATAAAGGAGCTGTGTGTTCAAAGCATAATGTCCCTAACTTTTCTGCTGAAAAGCAGAGGAGAAAGTCCCCTAGATTTGTTGAGGAGACTGAATGTTGTGGGGGTAATGAGACTTTGGGAAAATTTGAAGTTCTTAACTCAAGGCTTTCCATTGAAAAGCAGTTAAGAAGATCTCTGAAAATTAGTCAGGCTACTAAAAATGGTTGCCATGATGTCTCCATTAGAAGATTGGATATGGATGAAATGGGCTTTTCTGGAGAGAAGCTGTTGGGAGTTTCTCCCAGTTTCGTGCAGGCAACAGAAAATGGTGATAGCGATGCATCTTTTAGAGAACATAGAAGGGAAATATGTGATGAGAAGCAGTTACGTTCTATATCTTTGGCTGAAGGTGATATTGCTGAATTAAACTCTTATCCCACTAGATTATCCAATTCATGGGATGAACATCCTTCCAAGAAAATTAAGATCTCATCATCAGATTCAGATATGGGAATCTCAGATGAAAAGCTCTCAAAGAAGATCAAGGACTCGTCTTTTTCAGGAAGGAGGAAGAGTAAGCACACGACTGAGCCCATATTTATAGGCAATCCAATCCATGATGATGAAGCTCAAGAAAGGTGGCAATGGCGTTATGAAATGAAGGTGATTGCGTAATATGTCTGCTTCTGAGTCCACTTTATTATTCGATATGAACTAAACTGGCCACTACTTTTTCTTTGATTGATTGGGCTGACTGAAGCAGTGACCATAAATTTGTGCTTTGTTTTGCATTTCTGTTTTCTTTTCCTCCCCATTCTTTTACCTATTTTTTTCCAATGTTGCTTGATATCCCTTTATTTTGTGGTTGTTTCTCGGTTGCCAGGCTAAGAACTGGAGGGGTATCAACCAATGTTGAAGGAACAAATAAAAATTGGACAGGGAAAGAGAAGAGACATGCAGAATCAAAGCTGAAAATTGCGTCACTAATTTACATTGCTTCAGTCTGCGTAATCAATCAAAATATAATTTGATTGGTTTACTTATGTTCTTGAGAATTTGATACTTTGGCATGTTTTTTAGTAAATTTGGCTCTGCTTTAACATTAATTGGCACACATTATACAACTTTAAGTTCTTTTAGGATTCAGCATCGATACAAAGGTTAGTCTAATTTTTGCTCCTCTGGAATATCAGTGAATTTGGTTTGCTGCTATAGTGTTTATAACCAGTTAGTTTTACAGAGAATGGTTCAGGGATGATCTGGAAAGTAAAGTGAGCCCACTTTACATTTTAGTTATTAAATGCTAATTGTGAATATCCTGTACTTTGCAGAATATAAAATCTAAGAGAAAAAGCGTTCCATTGGAGTAAGTAGCCTTTTATGAGCTCCCTCTGTTTAGTGGTTTTTGTTGTCTTAGCATTTATGTGAATTCTTTTTTTATAGTTCTTTCTGGGCTTCTAACCCCTGTTCCTGTAGTGATAGTGATGATGATGAAGACAAGATAGTTTGGAATGTGCAATGCCATTATGCTCAAGCTGAAATTGATGGATGTACCATAAATCTTGGGGATTGTGTCTATGTTAAGGTAAATGCAATCCAGCCAGGGTGTGCTTTAAAATTGACGGATGCAGCTTCTCTTCTTTAATGTTAAGCAAATCAAGTTTATGTAATCTGTCTTCTAATCCTCTTTTGCTTGTGTGCCTATGCCACTACTATATTTCAATAATGTAACCATTGAAGCAAGCATATTCTCACGGATAAGGAATTTTGGCAGGGTGAAGAAGCAAAACACCACATTGGCAGGATATTAGAATTTTTTAAGACAACAGACGGAGAAAATTTTTTTAGAGTCCAATGGTTTTATAGAGCTGAAGATACGGTAAGTACAGAACTGAAAGATTTACTTCAGGTATTGCAATATTTGTTACCTTACTTTTTTTGCCTCTGTTTGTGTTTCATGTAAAGGTTATGAAACAAGAGACAGCTTTTCACGACGAAAGACGTTTATTCTATTCGACTGTGATGAATGATAATCCCATAAATTGCATTCTTTCAAAAGTTAGCGTTACACAAATATTACCTATGGTATGCTTCTTGTGATCTTAAATTACTTCCATTTTTTTTTCTTTTTTACTATTCTAATTTTTTATGAATGGCTTTTACAAATCTTCTTTGTGTTTGTCTACTTCATTTTATCAATCCAAAAAATATATTTGTTGGAGTTGTCGGATTTATTTTTTATTCTTTTATAACTTGTTGCAGTTGGGTTTAAAATCAAATTCATTTCCCCAATCTGATTTCTATTTTGACATGGAGTATTGTGTGGAGTATTCAACATTCCGCACCTTGCCGACTGGTAAGCTTTTTTGTGCTGGTAATGGAGTTTAACTGCTGTATTAGCTCTATTTGTGTTCCCTGAGAGAGGAGAGGGATGGCGATCAATGGAACCATAACCCAGTAAGTAAACTGGTAAATATGCTGATAACTTAGGATCATTGTGCTAATATATCTGTCTTTACAGATATATGTTCAGATAATTCTTTCAAGAGCTACAGTTCCTCAAACTGCAGCAAGGAGATTTTCCCTACAACTCCTACTGCCTTTTCTGCAAATATTCCTAGTTTTGGAACTTACAAGGCAGAACTCACGCTTCTAGATCTTTATTCTGGTTGTGGTGGAATGTCAACTGGATTATGCCTTGGTGCCAAAGCATCTTGCATTGATCTAGTGACGGTACTTTCATTCAATCATTGATAACCTCACATTTCATGATTCATTCAACAATAAACTTCTTGTATTATGTATCTTACATTCTTCATTTTAGAAATGGGCAGTTGACAGTGATATGTCAGCATGTAAAAGCTTGAAATTAAATCATCCAGAGACACATGTGAGTATAATTGCCTTATATTTTACATCTTCCATTTTGCATGCCCCAAAACCTTTAGAGGTATATAATAGTATATCTTTTTTCATTTATATAGGTCAGGAATGAAGCTGCTGATGATTTTCTTCGACTGCTGAAGGAATGGGAAAAGCTTTGTAAACGATATGGAGTTGACAACGTAGAAAGAACATATCCATCAAGATCCAGAACCTCCGAAGCAGTGAGGAATGATGCCAATTCTCCAAAAGATGCCGATACTCCCCCTGATGAACTCGAAGTTTCCAGTCTTGTTGATGTTTGTTATGGCGATCCCTGCAGCACAGGCAACCGTGGTCTATACTTTAAGGTGGTCTATTTCATCAACATGATGTGATGGCAGTTCCTTTAGTGCCCTTTTGTCAGTGTGTGTCTATAATCTAATTGATCTTCGTTTGTGTCAACCTATTCTACTGTTTTTCATAGTTGTTGGTTTTTGTTTCATGTCATAGTTTGGTGGAGATGTATGCTCATAGCTCTTTTGTTAGGTTCGCTGGAAGGGTTATAGTGCAAGTGAAGATACGTGGGAACCAATTGAAGGCTTAAGGTATACTAATTGCTGCCATTATTTCTTTGGAATTAGGTTATTATTTACTTACTCATTCAAATCTCTCAGCAATTGTCAAGAATGTATTCAGGAATTTGTAAGAAAAGGATTCAAGTCCAAAATCTTACCCCTCCGTGTAAGTCTTCTTTAATCAAATGTGCTAAGTGGATGCTTAATCTGGGTTATCTCCATAACGGGATGATTCCTCTTTAATGAATCAATGCAACCAGGGGGATGTTGATGTTTTTTGTGGTGGCCCTCCATGCCAAGGGATAAGTGGCTATAATCGCTATAGAAATGTTGATTCTCCACTGGATGATGAAAGAAATCGTCAAATAGTGGTCTTCATGGACATAGTGGAATACTTAAAACCTAAGTTTGTTTTGATGGAAAATGTGGTTGATATTCTGAGATTTGACAAGGCTTCTCTTGGAAGATATGCTTTAAGTCGGTTGGTTCATCTGAAATACCAAGCAAGGCTTGGAATAATTGCAGCTGGCTGTTATGGTCTTCCTCAATTTCGGTTGCGTGTTTTTTTGTGGGGAGCACATCCTAGTGAGGTGAGTCTTCCTTTCTTATTTTTGGCTGTAAAATTAATTTGCAGCACTCCTTGACTCTCTTTGACCAAATAGTACTATCATTTAATGATTTTGATCTTGCTGGCGTTCTAACTGCCCTTGGTTTCTCATCTTTTTTTTTTCCCCCTCTTTTGGGTGGGGGGTGTTGTGTGGTTATTGGGTGTCTGCAGAAGCTACCACAGTTTCCACTTCCTACACATGATGTTATTGTCAGATATTGGCCGCCTCCTGAGTTTGAGGTAGCTATTTTTGTTTCTTTTTTTTTCTCCTCCTAAAATGCTTTAACCAGCAAAGTGCCATCAATATAATTATGTTTGTCTTACTTTTGCAGCGTAATACAGTTGCTTATGATGAAGACCAACCCCGTCAACTGGAAGACGCTCTTGTTCTCCGTGATGCCATTTCTGATCTCCCACCTGTAGTTATCAAAATTTATTTTACTGATTTGACCACTTCTTAGATTCTGCAGTGCTCTGTCCGTATCAATTAATTAACTGCTTTACAGGTTGCAAATAATGAAGCTCGCGAAGAAATGACATATGGAAAGCCTCCTGAAACTGACTTTCAAAGATATATAAGATCAAGTAAATATGGTAAAATTTTTTTTCATTTACCCTATGAATCATCTCATATTTGAATGACTTAATTTCTTGTTCTATAATTGGCTTCTTTTTTTCCCCTTTATATATCTGAGTATTTAGTGGAAGTTCTCCAAAAAATTGTGCAATTTGTTGGGTTCTTGACAGATTTTCCTTATGATATCTCTTTTGCAGTTATAGATCAATCAATGTGTTTTCTGTTAAAAATGAAAAAGGCCTACGTGAAAATTTTATATTGGTAATATACTGTTTTGGGCTTTTATCTGCTTTTGAGTGCTAGTGTCTAATATGAAGTTGCCAAGAAATGTGTTTTAATATGTAATAAATCCGGGTTATTATCGATTTTCATATTTTTATTGGAATAATTCTGATCTATTTCGACCAGAACAGAATGAAAGATTTATGGAATGATTGCTTAACATGACTTCTGGAAAATCTCAGAATAGGTGTAAGTACCTGACAGAGGTGCTTAGGTGTTCTTTCTTTCTTTCTTTCTTTCTGTGGAGATGTAAAGATCTTGCCTCAACTGCTAGGCACTGTAGTTGGATGTTGTAGGATCAACAATGGCTGGCCATTAAGTTGCAGTCTTTGCTCCTTAAAGATATTAATATTTTCAGCTGTGAAACAAGGACCTTCTACATCTGTCAGCGGGCTTTAATCAGGAATGACCAGCTACTTTCTGACCAAAACTCAAATTTGCCATGAAGCAGTGTACAGAGCAAGCATATTGTGAACTTGGGAAAGAGTCATTGAGATGTGGGACTAGGTTTGGCATATTTTTAACCAATAATCATTTCAAAAGATGTTTCTATAATTGTAAGATGTGAGGAAGTTGCAAAATTATAGAGGAAAAATTGATTAGAAGCTAGAACTAAAAAGTAAGTAAAAGTTTGCTGCTTGTTTGCAGTCTCATGTCTGGTGTCTGGTAATCTATAGGTTTCAGTAAGTATGCTGGTTGGTTTCAATTTCTTGACAAGCTGCGCACAATTTGTTGATGGGAGTGAAAAAATTTGCACTGAAATATTTTTAAGTATTTTCAGAAATGGTCTCAGGATGAAAAATTATGTACAAGCATGCATCATGGATCTTGGGCCTAGAATTTGGAATGCTTCTGACATATGCAAAGTCATGATGCGGCATTGAGTTGGTCAGCATCTCAAATGCTAATTCAAGTAAGCATGGCCTCAGAGTTGAGCATATGTAGCATATCTAGTAAACCAGCACCACTTCTGTGGATAAAAAGTTCTTTTTTTTCCTGTTTGCCCCTGGGTGAACCAAAGAGTATTAGTTCCATTGTGCATTTGTTGTATATGAGAATCACTGAAGAAAGGGACCATAGAAGCAAGCATAGACCCGTTGTTTTGTTTCCTCTAATTTTGTCTTTCATTTACCTTTTTCCATTTTTCCTTGCTTTGCAGAGATGACTGGTTCTGCATTAAATGATGACACAAGAATGAGGAGCCTGTTGTATGACCATCGGCCTTCCCAATTATTTGAGGATGATTATACAAGAGTTTGTCTAATTCCAAAGAGAAAGGTTTTATAAAATTGAACTCCAATTCACATTGCCACGTTTTGGCCTCTTTGTAAAATTGAACTGCTTTTCTAACTTAGATGTGTTTTTAGGGGGCAAATTTCCGAGACCTCCCTGGTGTAATTGTTGGAACAGACAATGTCGTTCGGAGGGATCCAACGCAGGAGAAGCAGTTTTTACCATCTGGAAAACCATTGGTGAGTTTATTCCTTTTCCACCAGACAGTGCAGCGTTCATCTGTGTACTGTATATGCATGCACATGGTTGTTTGGGTTTGTGTCTGGATGGCTTGTTTATCTTTAAAGAGTACTGTAGACAAAGCCGAAAGTTGCTGCATACTGCGACTGCATCACAACATGGGCATTTTTTTCTACACTATGTCAAAATGGAGAGAACGATTGCTGATGTTAATTCCCTTTCATTTGTTTAGGTTCCAGATTATGTTTTTACCTTTGAACAGGGAAAATCTAAAAGGTTAGATATTTTTTTTTGGCAGCCCTTCTGATTTCAACAACCCTGCTCATCTTCCAAAAAAAAAAAACTAATGTTGTCAACATATGTGCAGACCATTTGCAAGATTATGGTGGGATGAGACCGTGCCAACTGTTGTAACTTACCCTTATTGTCACAGCCAGGTTTCACTTTGCACTGGTTTAGTTTGTAAGATTACCCTTTGAACAGTCCTTTGGATTTACTTTTGAGTTGTTGGACTTTGTGTAGGCAACATTACATCCAGAGCAGGATCGAGTTCTCACCATCCGGGAATATGCAAGACTGCAAGGTTTTCCTGATTATTATAGATTCTGCGGGACAATTAAAGAGAGGTGTGGTAGTTCTGATTTTGTAGGTTATTTTTTAATTTGCTGAAATCTGAAGAAATGAAATATGAGATTCTTCTTTTTTTAAGATTATAATAATTACATGGATGATATCTGAAAAAGAAAGATAATAGCCCTTATATCAGCTTGCATGTTACACAGTAGTTAATATTATCTTTGTTTATGTATCAATGTATGTATGTTCTAGGTATTGTCAAATTGGGAATGCTGTAGCTGTTCCGGTTGGTCGAGCCTTGGGGTATGCAATGGGCATGGCGTTTCAAAAACTGAGCGGGAATGAACATCTGATGATCCTCCCTCCTAAGTTTTCTCTTTCCACCAACTTTCAATTAGCAAAATCTTTGTCGCAATCCCAAAACACTGATGATTGAATTCTTACTTTTCACCATTCATTTTTTTTTTGTATCACTGACAATTTTTCTTGCAAGCCCAGGCTTGTATCCTTGACTGACGTGACCAACTGCCGAGCTTGCAGGCTCTCCTCTCCTCTCCTGTAACGTCTCAAATTCAATGATTTTTTTTTTCTTTTTTATTAATTTCAAACCACGTAGCATTTGTTGGAGAGTTGCGCACATTTATGGGCGCAGAAGATAGAGATAATGGAATACGGGGGGGTATGAACCACTCCAAGTTAGCTAAATGATCAGATTAGAAGATGAGATTGATCTGACGTTGGATTGGAGAAATTGGGTGCATATTACTTATAATTATTGCAGTACAATTAATCTATCACAATCTTGAATTATTTAGAGCTCAACAAAGTACTATATAAAATCCATAATTTTAATTAGCAGGTTTACGTAATTTTGTTTTGCAGCAATTAAATAATTACAGAATTATCAGAAAAAGAATCGTTGGTGACGTGCTCTTGTAGAAACCGGCAATATTTATTTTGACTACTTACGAACGGGCCTTGAAGTGCCCGAAACTTTGCCAGGATCTTCAGTCCACATCCTTGCCAAGCATGCATCACCCCTAAGATTTGAAAAACATTTGGGCTTTGCTTGGTGGGGTGAAAACAGTTTAGAAAGATAAAAATTACGAGAAAAAAATAAAAAGATGAAAAATATATTTTATCATTGGTGTGTTTAATAATAAAAATAGAAAAGTGATCAGAAAAAAAAGAAACTTGTTTCTCTCATTGTTTGATATGATTGAAATACGTAAGGAAAAAATAAAAAAGTATATTATTTTATTATTATTTTTATTAGAAGTTAAGATAAAAAAATAAAATTTAAAAAATGATAGGCAATTTTGTAAATATATTTACATGACATTATTTTTATTTTTTTTCTCTTTTTTTTTTAATTTGAAGTGATTTATTTTTACTCATAGATGTAAAAAAATAATAATATTTTTAATTTTCTTTCTAACTAAGCATATCTAATAATTATTTTCATTTTACATTTTTTATATTCTTTTATCTATTTTTTAACTTTCTCCTCCGAGTACATTCTTCGTCCTGAATGCTAAGGTACCCAATTTCCAGTTGGGCCAATGGGGAAACACGTCAAAGCACCATGCAGAAAAGTGCCCCAAGTGGGCTTCAGGCCTAAATGTTTCTCATTTATGTTCAAGTCCTTGTCAGCGGAACTACACGAGAGAATTTTGGTCGCTAACAACAGGAAAATAAATTAAATACAAAACATCATACCATGTAAATAAAAATTATTAATACATTAAAATTTATATAAATATAAACATAATTTAATTTTTTAAATGTTTAATATACATTAAACTTTTATATGAACATTAAATTTATATACATTAAAATGTTTAATATGGTAAGATAAAAAAAAATAAACACAACGTAAAAATATAAATTGCACCAACAAACGTATCTAAAGAATTTATATAATAAGTTTAACATGTTTCATCATCCATCTAATTTTTATTTTTTATTTTTCAAAACTTTTCATATGTAAAATTGTATTTAGTATACTAAGATTTTGGCCAAAATAAAAAGAACATTTTCAAGGTATTTCTTTTAATCTATAAATTTCTTTTATTTTTTGGATAAGCAATATGTATCCATTGATAGACATTTTATACCTTTTTCGTTTTTGTTTTTGGCTAAGATCAAGTGTTGTAATTGATAAATTTCATCATTTTATTTCTAAAAAAGAAAAAACTCAAATCATTTTATGTATAAAGTTTCTATTTAAAACTTGTGCATATGATTTCGATTGGCTAAAATAATTTTACAAAATTCCTTTTTGATAAAATTCCGTTCTTTAAACTTGCGAGTATTAGAGACAATGCTATTATATAAACGCCAAGAATTCGAAACACAAAACCCTTGCCAGGGTTTTAACTTGTAGCTTTTTTGTCCCCATTTTGTCCAGAGCTTTCGAGATTCGATCAATGGCAGCTAGATTATTGATTTCAAGAAGTTCATCCAAAAGCCTCAGTCAACTTCTTCTACCATGTCTCAGTCAATCTCACTTTGCCATCACCACTCTTCACTCTTTGAAATCTCTTCCCCGAAACTCAAGAGGCTTTTCCTCTGAACTCCCTGCTTTTGCCTCCGACAACCGTGTTCCGGCTACCGTCATCACGGGTTTTCTCGGTTCTGGAAAGGTCTCTAATCAATCATTTGTTTCTGATCAGTTTTGTGAATTGATTGCTTAACTTACCTTCATCGCCAATTTCTATAGTTTTTTTTTTTTTTTAATTTTGAATTTTTGAATGCAGACTACTGTCTTAAATCATATTTTAACCGCTCAACATGGCAAGCGGATTGCTGTTATCGAAAACGAGGTACTTTGCATTTATTATTAGATTTGGCGTGCTGCTAGGTTAGGCTTTTTTTTTTTTTTTTGGATGAATGTAATGGAAATTCATTGTCGAGGAATTTTTTTTTCTATATATACACCTGTTCCAAGGAAAAGGAAAATCATTGTTGCTGATTTTCTGAAGGTAATTTCAATGATAAATTTGATTAATTGCGACGCAGTTTGGTGAGGTTGATATTGATGGATCATTGGTTGCTAGTCATTCATCTGCATCTGAGGAAGACATTGTCATGGTCAACAACGGTTGCCTTTGTTGTACCGTGCGGGGAGATCTAGTTAAAATGCTCTTGGACCTGGTTAAGAAGAAAAAAGACAAATTTGACCATATTGTTATAGAAACCACAGGTATGTCATGGTGACACCAGGTTTTTACATGGGTTTTGGAGGGTTGAGTTAGTCAGTTTATGATGTATGATGCAAATTACTAGGTTTCGTTTTAGATAATGATGTCTGCGTAAGTTGTCAGCATGAGTTGCCTGACTCAACGCATCAAATAACTTGTTCAAAGCTTGCCCAAATTTATGTACTTGTGAAACAATTGTTGCAGGTCTTGCTAAGCCAGGTCCTGTTATAGAAACCTTTTGTTCTGATGAACTGGTTTCACGATATGTGAAATTGGATGGAGTTGTCACTTTAGTTGACTCAAAGCATGCCATGAAGCACTTGAATGAAGTTAAACCAAGATTTATTGTGAATGAGGCAGTTGAACAGGTTGCTTATGCTGACCGTATAATTTTGAACAAGGTGAACTTTGATTTCTAAGTTTTCAATTTATATGGCCTTCTCTGTGTATCTTGATCTTCTTCAACTCTGGTCATATTGAAAGTACGGGATGAAACTTTGAAGATCCTTGTAGCTCCACTATTTATAATGTTGTTTACTTGTTTCAATTGTTATGCAGATAGATTTGGTCACTGAGGGTGACTTAGAGAAACTGACTGATAAAATCAAGGTACACATTTCCAATTTTGCATTGCCGTGAGCTCTATTTTTTGTTGGTAAATTTAATTAAGAGAAATGGTAAAATAAGGAAAAGATTAGCACGGGTTTCACTTTTATATGCTGAGTTTTCTATTTCCATTAGCACGATGCTAAAAGTCGAGGTTTAATTTCAATTGTATCAGTAGCATGAAAGCTACAACTTCTGATTTTGGTGCTTTCCAGTGTATTAATAACATGGCTCAAATCAAGAGAGCAAATTTTGGAGCTGTTGACATGGACTTTGTTTTGGGAATTGGAGGATATGATCTTGACAGGTCACTTCTTGCTAAGCTTCACTAGTTGACCATTTGAAAACAACTTCTTTCTTGCTATTATCTTTCCCGGCTTATTCAAATGTATTTGCACTTTGTGTTCACTCCTCTTGTGTATCTGATATTTTTCTAATAGTTCAAAGTCCTTTATTTTGCAGAATTGATTCTGAGGTTCATTTAGATGATTCTCACTGTGGCAACCATCAACATGACACACATGGTAATATGTTGTCTTTTTGTATTTCTTTCCTTTGTTCTTGTGTTTTAAACCTCCTTTCTCTGTAATAAAAGATAATTTAAGAACAATTTAAAGGAATATTGATGATCTTTTGAAACTGCATTTTTGTGAATAGCTTTGCCTTCCTTTTTTATCATAAATTCAATGTTCTTCCCCCACTTCCACCCCACTCCCTTCTATCTTTGCATCATGCTGTCAAATTAATGGTTCTTCTATCATGAAGTTTTACCTAGGTTAGCTTGAAATCCACTCTTCTTATCTTTGCTTTAGTGTATTTTATCTATATTTTCTTTTGGACATTATAGGGCACCACAAGGAACATCATCATGATCACTTGCACGATTCTGCTGTCTCTAGTGTTAGCATTGTTTCTGAGGGAACCCTTGACCTTGATGAGGTAAGATATACTATCTAAAAGTGACCAAGACCACTGTAAAGCTAGCTTTTCTAGCATGAAGGGTTTGAATTTTGTATAAGATAGCATTGTAGAAGTGAATTAGGATTTGGAGGGAGGATTACATACGCCTGATAACATTGGATATGTGTTGTCTTCTGAGGTTGTAAATCTAGGCCCTGATTGGTTAAGTGTAAGGATTGGCATTGAAAGATGATGATTGAGGTGGTCTAGCTTGTATATTTTATAGCTGAAAAGTTGAAATTTTGAGAAAATACATACAAATATAACCATCATTCGTCTACTGAAAAATGAACTCGCATCAATCAATTAATTTAATTTGTTATTGTAACCTATATTCTTGCAGTTATCTTTATTTCATCTCAGCAACTAGTCTAGTTGTTACACGGTTGTGGATGAACCAGGTCGATGATTGGCTTGAAAGATTGATTGAAGAGAAAGGGGAGGACCTATATAGAATGAAAGGAGTGCTGTCCGTGAATGGGTTTGATCAGCGTTATGTTTTCCAGGTTCCTATTCTTCACCCACGTGTTTCTAATTACCATTTGTTAACATTTTTAAGTTCCTTTCTTGTTCTCTAAAATTGTGAGTACAATGGCAGGGAGTGCATTCGACATTGGATGGATGTCCGGGGAAAACGTGGGAACCCGATGAGAAGAGGATAAACAAGCTCGTATTCATAGGAAGAAATTTGGACGAAACCGCTCTTAGAAAAGGTTTCAGAGGTTGTCTAGTTTAATAGATAAACAGCAAAAACGACCAAAG
>JBBYHK010000022.1:12681937-12695841 GCA_038382065.1 Adansonia grandidieri | reverse complement strand
AAACTTCTTATTTTCTTTATTTTCGAAGTGTAAAATATGTAAGAATCAGGAAAATGTCAAAAGGTTTATATTTGTAGGGCGTTTTTGATTCTTCCGGAAATAAATACTAAGCAAAAGAATTTGATAAAGAAAATTATCCTATCATCACGGAATTTTTAGATTTAAAAAACGGTGAGTATAATAATATATATCTTTTAGATATATTTGATAGATAAAATAAAATTGAGAGGCGGCGATTTCTTGATTCAATTTTATAGAATTAGCGGTGTAAAAATGGGAAAGGGCCAAAAGGGGGTAGATTCGTTGGACAGCTTAATTCACGGGCTTTGGAGGAGTTCCTTGTCCGAGCCTAGCCGAAGCGAATATTCTACAGCCCCGTCCCTAGCAAGCATCTCGACACGTGTCCCTTCCTGACGGAGCACTCATGTGGGGGACCGCCGAACCTAATTGAAATGACACTTACGTCCTCCGTTGTGGGCCCGTCTTCTTCTGCGAATATTCCACGCTGGCACTTACGTGGCCCACCACGAATCCCATTTTTATCAATCAGCTGCACCTCCCTGCACAGTCCAGGCTGCATCTGCTTCATTTTTTACCTCTCAGATCACCGTAGATCATTATAATAGAAAATCTGACGGCTCAATGCCTAATGTGGACGTACATGGGAGAAGTAGAAAATTATTCTCGTTGCGTTCGTTTTTATTATTGTTTTGTTTTGATTGCAAATCATGTTTGTTTGCTTAAGATTCGTCGCCTAGCTTTCCTCTGCATGTTCTTCGTATAAATTTTTCAATATAAAATTCACCGTCCTTTTCTCATTAAATAAATTAAAAAAAAATCTGCTGATATATATGATGTTGAAACAGCAAAAAGTTGATTTCAGTTTACACTCTTATTCTTAATTCAATTCTGTTCGACATTTTTGGCTTTGGATTTAAGGAGGAATTCAAAATTCCAACTCCATTTCATTTTAAAGAGAGAATTGGAGTGGTTTGGTTTGATAAGATGGAGAGATTAAGCTACGGCGGCGGCGGTAGAGGAGGAGGAGGGAACTATGGTTACGAGAATGGGGTGGCAATGACGAGAGACCCGAAGCCCAGGCTGAGATGGACGGCTGATCTTCACGATCGATTCGTCGATGCCGTAACTAAACTTGGAGGCCCTGACAGTTAGTCTTTCTCTTCCTCCCTACCCTCTTTCTTCTTTACGTGCAAAAACAGAATTTATACTATTAATTGAGTTTGAAGCAAAGCACAAATTTTGAATCTTGATGATACAAATAGAAGCAGGTTATAACAATGTGCCTTCATGAATTAATTACTACCATAATTTCACAAATCATAGTGGTAAAGTTGCAATTTCAAGAAAGTTACTACAGTTTCCTTAAGTTAAATCTTATTATTAGCTAAATTGAAGCCAAGTCCGAACTGAAAATGATTGCATTTTGATCACTTCCTAAAGCGTTAATCTTGCTTGCGTTGTTATCACTTCCAAGTAAAATTAGCAAAGTACTTATGAAGTCGCTTGTAATGTAGCTTTTTTATGTCTGCAATTGGTTTCTGAGAACATGTATACATCCAAACAAGTTCAAGGCTAATTTTCTGGAAATAATTGCTCATAAAGGTCCGAAAGATTTCTCTGAATTTTTGGAATTTTTGTTTTCTAAGAAATTCTAATTCTATTCCCTCTTTTCCGTTTTCATAATTAATTTTTTTTTAAAGTATATTGATTATTCAACTGTTATTCTTAATGTTATGCTATAAGCAAATTGCTATATCCCCTTGGCATAGCTTAACACTTTACGGTGGAGGCTAATATTGTTGAGAAATTCTGCTTTCAGAAGCAACTCCAAAGTCTGTCCTAAGATTGATGGGCTTGAAGGGCTTGACACTGTACCATTTGAAAAGCCATTTACAGGTATACAAAGACATGGGCATTAATGCTTTTAAGGGTCCATGTTTTATTTTGCTTTTCAATTATTTTGAAAATTGCATTGGTATGATTTGCTTCTTGTTTTGTAGAAATACAGACTAGGACAGCAGTCGCGGAAGCAAATTGCAGTAGACCAAAACAAAGAGAATGGTGGTAAGTTTGTTGATCAGTATAGTATTATTTTGACTCAAACTCTGGCTAGTAGTTCACAAGTATTATTTTTTCCACTTCGAATATTGGAATAAATCAACTATTACTACTTCTTATTGGATGCAATTCCTTATCTAGGGAGCTCATATGTACAGTTTAGCAATCATTCTTCGGGGACTATCGTCAATTCACCAAGAACTGACAATGAGAAAAGGTACATGCAAAGATCTTAGCTCTATTTATCATTTCTATTTCGTAACCAGAATCTCTTCTTGGAGCATTTACTTGTCACATGAAAACTTTATAGCAGCTAGGAATTGAGAATCTAGTAAGGATAGCTCCTTTTCAGATTTGCTTTTTTTTTTTTCGGGTCTGCCAAATGGTTCCATCATAATTCCAAGGTGATAATGGATGTGCTATGAAACAGACAAATCCCAGTGACAGAGGCATTGAAGAGTCAGATGGAAGTACAAAAGACATTACACGAACAACTTGAGGTTAATTTATCCCATTAAGGACAGATTAGTTCTCGTTCTTTTACATTAATGCGTTACGGTTTCGGGGGAACTTGCTTGTTCATGCTTGTAATTTCTACTAACTGTTGTTTGATTGATCTTTTTTACTATATAGGTACAGAAGAAATTGCAGATGAGGATAGAGGCTCAAGGGAAGTACTTGCAAGCAATATTAGAGAAGGCCAAAAAGATCCTCTCATTCAATATCAACGGTGAGGGGAATGCAGAAGAAACCAGAGCACAATTAACAACTTTCAACTTGGCTCTGTCGAATCTCCTGGAGAATGTAAATGAAGCAGAGAAGAAATCAAACATAGAACAGATGAATGACGTTTCGACGAAGGCCAACTGTTATGGAGTGGGAGATAGAGAAGAAAACAAAGATGTTAAGGTCAAAGTTGAAGGAGATTCCATAAATTTTGACCTAAACATCAAAGATAGCTATGAATTTGTTGCTGTAAATGGAAACGAGCTTCAATCACAGTTGTTTTCTTATGAGAGATGAAATTCAAAAACAGGTATCCAATGTATGGGCTATTCTGAATTCTTTTTACACTGCTTGCCTTCAGTTTTTTCTCTTGTCATCTACAAAGTAAATGCAGACTTAGGCACATCCATTGTTGAACAATAAACATTTGGACATTAATTCTCTTTTTATTTCCCCTTTAGTTTAGCCTTTAGGTTAAACCAAATAAAATATAATTGGGGCAACAAAAATATCGAGCTTAACTTGGGAGCAACTCCTCAATATATCTTGATTCGAGAACAACAGTGTTGGACTTTTAATTTCAGTTAAGAGTTGAACCTGAAATCTACGTTCAATAATTGCTCTGTTAATTTGCATACAAATATTAATTTGATTTGCATCAAAATTGGATTGGGACTTGAATAGTACTAGTCAATAGGATTAGCTTATTATATGCCACTTTGTAAATTTGTCACTCAACAAATGCCAATCGTCCATTTTCCTAAAGCAACTCTAGAAATATTTATCCATTTAATAAGGAAAAAAAAAAAAACCGTCATTCTCAAAGATCAGAAGCTATATACAACACTTATTTTCTTCCTAGATTGAATAGAGAATTAAGAGTTGAATGATTAAAGTTTGAACCTAGATTCTTTTTTATCTAAAATCAATTAGGGACATCATTAGATTATGGATCATACATTCGTGTACGTAAAGGTTTCTACTTTCTAGTGGAAACTAGACAATTAATAATTTTCCTAGCTTTTCTAACATCCAAAACCACTTCCACGATCGAACTAATAATTTCACCTTCATAATTAATTAATTAATTATATATATATATATATATATTGCAAAAGAACATAATCAAAAACAATGATGCAGTTAGGATATAAAACCAGATATTAATATTTATGTAATTAAAAAAGGGAAATCAATGTTCAACGACCGGCAAACGGGAGTTGGAAAAAGAGTCACTTCCTACATTAGGTAAACGTCAGAAGGATTTGGGTAAATATATCAAAAATCAATCTCAGTACGTCCACGCGAAGTTTATTAACTTTTAAAACCTTACTTTCTTTGCTTGATTCAGGTGAAATCCATCCTGCAACTTTGCATTTATTAATTATTATTGTTATTATGCGTAAATTTTCAAGTATTCATCCATTCGGGTGTACTCCACCTCGGGATAAAGCTTTGAAGCTTCTTCACCACCTTCCCCTATTTCAAAGTTTGTTAAGCACCCTTCGTAGAAAATGTGGTAAAAATGGCCTACACCTACCTGCCCTGCCAAGTCCATCCCTACATTCACATCGATCGATAATCTAATTGAAATTAATGGTTTTTTTTTTATCTTTGTTTATATACATATATATATAAAATAAAACAAAACATAGTGGCAAACCAAATTATTCATATGAATTAGTTTTAGGGTTACCTTTCATGGAGGCTAGGAAATCCTCTGGAGAAATGCTGATTTTTTCTAGTTTTTTGCCAGTAAGTTGCTCCCATTTCTGGATTAACTGTGATTGTGTGAGAATGTTTTCTGGAGGCCTAATGTACAAAGTTTTGTTCAGTGTTCTGGGATCATCTATTGCTTTAATTGTGTATGTTGCAACATCGTCTTCGTCCATAAAAGCCACTGCAATTATAAATATATGTTCGTCAACAACTTAATTAGGAACAATAATAATTGTCTCAACATCGATTGATCACTTAAATTAAATGTACCTTTAACATTTCCGTCACCATAGACATAAACCTTGTCTTTAGGAGGAGTGAGCCTTTCAAGCTGCGAAAGGTTGCCCACAAAGTAACCAGCAAAGCAGTTGGCAACAACATAGGTGAAGGGGATGTTGGCATCCTCGATTGCCTTTCTCACAACCATTTTTTCATCAAATGTTACTCTTCCTGGTTCAAGTGCATGGCCCATCCGTGCTGGATCCATACCGAACTCTGAAGGCAACAAACGCTGCAAATATAATATATATATATATATATATATATATATTGTTTGTTGCTTCACGTTAATATACAATTAATTATTACTGCCCAAAACCATAACATTACTACTTTTCACATTGATGTTAATTTCTTCAGAAATATTATTAATTCTTATTTAATAGAGAAGATTTAAGAATTAATAACGAAGAAATATTCTGGAAAAAAAAGTTTCTTTTTTCCTTTTTCTTTTTATTATTGTTTGCATTATTGTCTATATTAAATGCTCTTCCATTTTGTTTTGTTTCTCCCCTTTCTGCTATAGTGGACATTCATGCGCCAGCCTAATAAGGAAAGATCAGTGGAATCATATCTGAAGGATAGGACTTCGTTTTCTAGCTGAAGATGGAGGTGACATAACCCACCAACCCACAATTAAAAAAAAAAATTAGAAATTTTATTCATAGTGACACTTTAACATATTCATTAATAAAAGGTGGGTCTTAGGCCATCCAATTCCAAGCCATTCATAAATATTATATAAATATATATATATATATATATATTCCTTACCTAGCAGTCACCCCTTTAAACTATTGTAAATGCAATATTAATATTAATTAATAAATATTTCTTATCAAACTCAAATGCTGGATGAATTATTAAAAGTAATAAGTTATAATTATATATATAATACAAAACTGAATAGAGGAGGATCTTATACATCTTGACAAAAATTTGACAATACGTGGAGGAAAAGTAAAGTAGAAAAAAAGAACAAAAGAATCAAGAAAATTAAAGTGGATAATGAAAGACAAGAGGATAGAAAGGATACGCGTTCATCAGTATCGAGTTCAATCAAGTTTATGTTCACACAGGACAGGATGTTAAAAGAGGTTTTCTGATTCTCCGGATCTCGTCAGGTTTGAAATATGGCAACCTTTATTTCTAAACCATGTTCGACTATATAAAAAACACAACTTAGATTCGCACAAATTTATCTAAATTTTTATATAAAAAATCAATTCATCTTAAAAGAAATATCAATTCCTCTCCTATATTTATATTACTAGTACTAAAACAAGCAGAATTTGATTAAGTCTAGACAAAAAATATCACGCTCTCGTTTTTTTTGCTCAAACTCAATTTTTAGACTTAATATTTTTATTTAAATTCTTTTAAATATCAAATAAACCTTTAAGCTTAGATAAGTAATTTGACTCTTTATAAACATACCTAGTGCAAAGTAAGATTGACATATTAATTAGGTCATGAGGAGCTTCAGGTTTGTATAGATCATTAATACCTTTAAACAATGAAAAAAAAGGAGGGAGGGGGGAAGCAAATATCAAGTATGTAAAACTCCTCGTTGATGTAATTGCATAGATGATGTATATAGTACCTTAACGTTCCCAGTTTCTTTGATGGCGTCCACAAGCTTGAGCTGCAACAGAATGTTGTGACTGCGAAAGTGCACACCAGACATGGTGCAAATAACAACATCAACTTGCTTAACAGCCTCCACCAAGCTTTTATGATCATTAAAAGAGCCCTCGATTAGATGAGCGCCTTGCTTCTTGAAGGACAGTAACATCTGCAGCTTTTCAATATCCAGCCCAATCTCTGGGCGTTGAAGGACATAGGTTTCATGCCCCTGAGCCAAGCTTGCCTTCACAATCCTCCGCCCAATATACCCAGTTCCTCCCACCACAAGAACTTTACTCTTCCCCATATATATCCACTCTTTCAGTTGTTTGTCCTGTTTCAACAATAATGAAACCAAATGCAAAAATGTTGTATATATAGGGACTCTATCAGATTACCGCCGTTTATTTTATTACTTGATATTCAAAATTACTATATATATATATATATATATATATGAGATCACCTTGATCCACGCCTTCCAACTCTTAACAATTTGTTGGCTAGCTGACTGTGTTATATCGGATGGATTTATTATGAGTTTTGCCGACGACTGTCGTTGAGATTTTTTTACAAAAAAAGAAAATGGTTAATAATTTTATTAAAGATGGTATTTATACTTTTATTCATTGTTTTTAACGCAGTAAATTAAGGTATTATTATATAAGATCTTGCGAGGCTCTCCAAATTATTTTTTAAAGTTATTATATGTAATAATCTCTTCATTCAATTTTTATATTTAATACAAAGTTATTACTTAATTAGTATATTAAACTTTAAAGATTCTTTAAAGTTACTCTTTAGCAACAGCCTTAACCTTAAAAAAATATCTTTAAAATACTCATTAATAAAATTATTATTATAACTATAATTCTAGTTTTAATTTTCATTATAGGCCACTGGATTCTTTTTGTAGTTGGTGGTCATTTTGAGTTTTGTTTAAGTAGAAATGTTAAATAGATACTTATTAAAGTGATATATATATAATTAATTCATTAATATTTTTTTAATTTCATAAAAAATATATTAAATGTAAAAAATTTTCTGAAATAATTAATAAAAAATTTGTAATTGATGACTGTAGAAACCGATTAAACGAACGCTTATTTTAATCGCGGGTTACTGATATTTTTTTTGCTAATCAGTGGTGATGATGAAGCGTGGGTTGGTGTGTTTGGTGGTGTCTGTCGACTGAGTTCACCTGATCAGAGTTTAGCTCGGCCTTAGGGGTTACGTTTTAACTGGTTCGTTTAACTTTCTTCGCAATCAGTACATCGTTTGCAAAACCATTAGTTAACCACCAAAAATTTTCAACCTTGACGTCATGAATGATACTTTAAGGTACATGTTTGACGTTCAAGCTGATGCCATATAAAGATGATCTGACCCCACTATTCCATAGATTTCATATTTATAATTTTAATTATATACAGAAACAAATTCTTTCGTACCGGACCTTTGACACAAGAACGAAGTATTCTTGTCTTTTATATGTATCTGTTTATTTATTTTAATTATTTTATTTTATATTTTATTTACGTACGTCACACATAATAAATTTGAATAATTAATCATTTATTTGATATAAAATATTTAATTTTAATTACATATATTAAAAAATAATATTTTTGATTAACATAATAAAATATTAAATTAATTTTTAAAATTTTATTTGTACTTTTATTAAATCTAATAATTAATTTATTAAAATATTAATATTAATTTTATATTAATGTAATTTAATAATATCCATGGTTTTATGATCTTTTATAATTTCAATGAAACTTTGTTAATTTAATTTATTTACCATTATAAAAAACTGGTGAAAGGAAATAAAAACTACAAAATTGAAGATCAAATTAGAAATAAAAATTAAAAATAAATTGCTAGCTAGAAGGATATACGTAGACGGTAGCAAGTTCATTAATTGTCATGTAAAAGCCTTCTTGAATATTTGCTTTAATTTAATTAAACATTGCGGATATATTTATATATATATATATATATATAAGCCTTTTGTATATCTGAAAAAGTGGGTATAATATTAGAAATTGTCTCTCTGTCGAATTGACGTTAATACGACCTTTGTAATGGATGTAACTTGTAAGAGATCAATTACTTTAAATAATTTTTCTTTTAAGCTAATGAAGGAAAATTTTGACCGGAGTTAAACAAAACAAAACTATTGTTTCATTAAAAAAGAAAAAAAAGAAAAAACCCGAAGATTTTATGAAATCAGCAGGCAAAGAAGCTTGTGTCGTTATTAATATTATAAAATAAAATCAGTAACGAATTTAAATGGATAATAACATATACAGTATATATTTATCAAAGGTAGTCCAATTACATATTTATATATTTGTATATTTAATCATGATTTTGTGGTCAGAAATCTCACGTCAACGCCGTAGATTGTCCTTTGTTCGTATTGTATTAGATTTAGAAAAAATTAAAATGGCTAGTTTGTCACGGCACTCACCTGCCCTCATTTCTTTCGGCTTCCGTTTTACACACTTTTTAATCCACAAATTTTGAATATTCATTCCTACCCCGAAGGAAGAACTTTTTCCTTCAGACACGTAGGTGCATCAGATTTCACTAATTTTGGCCACGATGATGATCTAGAAAAAAAATAAAGTCAGTTTTTTTTTTCCTGTCTTTTATTATGATGTGGAAAAAATTGAAGGGGAAACAAATGTTACACCAACTCAAACTTTACGGCGCCTGAACCTACTCTTCCGATGATGTATCTTTGTTTGCTTGACCATGATTCTTCAAAGCTGATGCAACATAAATAATTGCATTTATAACGAGTAATGTCCTTCAAACCCAATGAAAAGTTCCACCCAAATATTGCTTTGAATTGAAGCTGCTGTCTTCGTTTTTAATGAGGCTTTGATGAGAAAGTATAATAAGTTGCGATTATTGGTGAATTTGAACAAGACAAAACTTTTTATGTGCTTATTATTAAGAAAACTTATGTTTTATACATGTGATTGATCTTCTAATTTTGCTTTGTTACAATAGGAAAGTTATCCTCCGTGTATAAGATTATTTTTTTTCATAAATAATATATATAAAGTACAAAAATCTCATGATATATTTTATATGCCAAGCTTCGTATTAACAAGTGTAATCTCACTTCCACATAATTTGACGATTACTGATTCATCAAAATGCAAATAAAAAAGCGTGTAGGTGGCAAACGTATACTTTGTTTTTAATTTCCTTGTTCTTGACTTCTTGTTCCCCTGGCCCTAACTAGGACTAGAATCGATGAATGGAAATTAGAGTCATGCCGCCAGCCTTTAATTTCCTATAGGCTTCTAGACGAGAGTGACCCACCCCAACTACAATGGAGAGTAATTCAGTGCTGCAGAGTGCAGAGCGTAAAAGTCATGGTTTCACCAAATTTGTTGTTCTTTCTATTTTTTCTGTTTAAACAATTTGAGTAACAAGAGAACTCCGCTTTCTCTTTCACATTCACACCGAATCGGTTGTTTAGAAAAGGTTTTTAAGAAAAACTTAAATATATTTTTTATCTTTTTTCATGCATATGTATTTTAACTTTGTTTTTTAGTACAACAAATATGAACTCTCTTTTAGTGTATAACATGCAACATATTTTAATATTTTTCATGCATTTGTAAATTAAGCTGCAGTGATTAATTTTGATCTTATTTCACAAGACCTACTGGCTTTTCCACAGTCAAAAGTGCTATGACATTAGAAAGAATCTTAAGTTCTTTGTGCTACAGGACGCAGAAGCCTATAGAACAGATCCTGTCCGAGTAAAGCAAGGTCACAAAAGAACACCTTATAGTTCTAAAAAGTATTCAAGTATGATCTACTTCCAGACATTATTTGTCTAAATGGATACATTATCAATACACAGAGTTTCCAACGAATCCCCAACGCAAGTATGTTTGATCATTGCAGGCTAATTATTGTGATGTAGGAGCCTAGGATCTATTCAGGACAACTAGGATAGTTAAGAGATATTCAAGCAAGCTGCGATAGAAATCATTGAAGATCAAGCTGAGTATCCTGCTAAGTAAGGTTCGAGGAGGGATTCAAATCTATTCTTTAAGAATAGGATAATATCCATGAGCCACTGAATCAAATGCTAAGTGGAAGCCGCTAAGCGAGGTTGATTCTATTTAGACTCTGTTTTACTTCCTGCGTTCATAACATCTACTCTCATTTCCGATTATTTCTAGAGATCCATTTCATTATAATATGCTCGTTTTAACCGAACTAGAAGAGTAAATGTAACATGTTGGAAAGTTTTAACTTTTCCTAAGATTCTTCTGAAGATGATTATAAAAAAATTTTATAATCAGAAGCAATCGGTCTACGCATTGATTTGAAAAAATGTGTAAAATCAATTATAACAAGTTTCTCTCGTTACTGTGTTTCATATATTAGCTAAACCACCCATCCATATATATATAGATATATATATATATAAGATTTTATATACTATTTCATACAAGTCAGAATGATCAACCACATGGCCGACTCGCATATCTCTTTTCTTTCTGCCTGCATTGAACCAAGATAAGATCTCCAGGAATTAGTTGGCTTTAGTATTTTGACTAATTCGGGATTTATTGCGTAGGTTTTCATTAATATTCCTCTATATGTAAATTCCAAATTTGTTGCCTACATTTGTCACCCTTGATAAATTTGATAGTATAAATACAGAGGAGGCCTGTACTCAACGACAACAACAACCAGAAATATTAAATATCAACTGTTAAAATACAACTTGATTTAGAAGAAAAGCGATCGGGATCTTACTATCTTATTAAGAACTTGAAACGGTGTAAAGTCTTCTTTTGACGAACCCGTTGAAAACAGTTGATTCAATTGCGGGCAAGGTCATCTCTTTCCTGTTACGCTAAACTACAGCATCACATATTCAATAAATAATTAAAACGAAGATACTAATGGATTGAAGCAACTGCAAAATTGTGAACCCAAATCGAGGGCGAAAAAAATACGCATAAAAAGCCGAAAAGGAGATAACTGAAGAGGCAAGAGAATTAGTGTGAAAGGGTGAAGAAAGATCAGATCAGATGGCAATCAAAAGCAGAGTGCTCATAGTTGGGGGAACCGGGTACTTGGGAAAGAGGCTAGTTAAGGCAAGTTTAGAACAAGGTCACGAAACTTATGTGCTGCACAGGACGGAGATTGGTGTTGATATTGAGAAGGTGCATATGCTGTTATCATTTAAGCAGCAAGGAGCTCATCTTGTGGCTGGTTCTTTTAGCGACCACCAAAGCCTTGTCAATGCTGTGAAGTTAGTAGATGTGGTTATTTGTGCAATATCCGGTGTTCATATCCGTAGCCACCATATTCTGCTTCAACTCAAGCTTGTTGATGCCATCAAGGAAGCTGGGAATGTTAAGGTATTAGTTGATTAAGATAGCTAAATTGCCACTTACCTACATATATATGTTAATTTTTGCTAGGGGACACGTACAAAAATGAGAAATCTTGCCTAGTCTTAAGTAAATACAGATGAATATATAATAAGATACATTGAACTTTTCAAAGACTGCAATTATCATTAATCGTAGTTAAGAGAGGAAGATTTGAACTTTAAAATTCTCATTTCAATCACATTTAATTACCGTGTTGCTAGAGTAAATTGAAGTAGCACAGCATAAAAACCTTTGTTAATTATACGTAGATGTCAACTGATACATTAATTCTACTAGTCTACCACACACGTATTTTGTTGGAATGACTATATATTTTTACTAATTACTATGTAATGGAAGATTTTTGTTGAAATAGATATAATCTGATGTAATGAATGCAACAGAGATTCCTGCCATCTGAATTTGGCACCGATCCTGCAAGAATGGAGAATGCAATGGATCCTGGAAGGGTGACATTTGATGACAAAATGGTGGTGAGGAAAGCAATTGAAGAAGCCGGTATTCCTTTCACATATATTTCAGCAAATTGCTTTGCTGGTTACTTCCTCGGTGGTCTGTGCCAACCTGGTTTTATTCTTCCTTCAAGGGATCACGTTCGCTTGCTAGGAGATGGCAATCAAAAGGGTAAGTCCAAACAATTAATTTCTTCCTTCTTGGCTTTGAGAATATATGTTAAACCAGTTTACTTTCTCCAAGGCAATTGAAGGCAGAAATTCATCATACAAACAAAATTAATAACTTTGGCAGACCAATTACTTCGATCAAAAACCACCCAAAAGCGAATTTGTTGATGTCATGGTTGAGTTATACAGATCTAGCAGCGAGAGCTAAACTGAAGTTGCAAACTAGTACGAGATATCAAAACCTGGTGACATTATTACTCTAATATTCTTCTTTTTTTTTTTTACTGAAACATTGGACAGCAATTTATGTTGATGAAGATGATATAGCAACGTATAGCATCAAAACTATAGATGACCCTCGAACCCTAAACAAAACGGTGTATATAAAGCCACCCAAAAACATCCTATCGCAAAGAGAAGTAGTCCAGTTATGGGAGAAATTGATCGGGAAAGAGCTGCTTAAGACTTCAATTTCGGAACAAGAGTTTCTGGCGTTCATGAAAGGTGATTACTATTATTTTTATTTTTATTCATAGATGACGAATTGAGGTATTGTTTAAGCAAATAACTTTTGAATCCTAATAAGTTATAATTGAATTGACGGATGGATGGATGGATGCAGAACAAGATTATGCAGAGCAGGTAGGGTTAACACATTACTATCACGTGTGTTACGAGGGATGCCTTGCGAATTTCGAAATAGGCGACGGAGCGGAGGAAGCGTCCGTGCTTTATCCGGAAGTCAAGTATACGACGGTTGAGGAGTACATGATGCGTTACTTATAATTAAATCTAAATCATAAATAAATAAATAAATATATATATATGAGTGGACATGTATTTTTATTTGCCAGATTCATCAATATATCAATAATAATAATAATAATAATACAAAATTTGCTATTTGTATTTTATTTGTAAGTTCTATTATATATGTGTAAAATATTTCCAATTGGTATTGTGTTTAAGCTGAATATTGTTGTCATAGCCCATGCATGTCTCGATGCAAAAGCTAATGTTGGAATTTTTTCTTTTTACTTTATCATGATTTGACCTCCATTTTAATTCTTAAAAATTTAATAATTAATTTAATTTATATTTGTTCTCAACATATTAATTATAAGGGGATGCAAACTCAGTCAAAGCTAATTACAAAAAATCTAATAAAATTATTATACTAAAAATCATAATAGTAAAAAAAAAAAAAAATCCATAAACAAATCTAAGATGAAGGTGTTTTTATTTTAAAAAATAACTATTAATTTAAAAAATTTACTTTTTTAAGCATTAATTTCTTTCTTTTTTTTATTAAAAAAAAATCTCTCTATTATTATTTTTTTTTTCAAAATATTTTTACATAAAGGGTATATCTAATTCTAGTACAATAAATTTTAGTGAAAGT
>JBBYHK010000022.1:12667954-12681837 GCA_038382065.1 Adansonia grandidieri | reverse complement strand
GCTCTTCCGATCTGTGCTTTTACTGTTCTAACGCTGTGCCTCTTCATTAATGAAAGCATTTACAACTTGAAAGTGATAGGAGAAAACTTTTGCCATGCTATACTTGTATGTGTTCTGAGTCTAATTGTTCTAAACTTTCATCCCAAATTCCAAGTTAATAATGTCTGACCTTATTCGTTGTAGATCACACTGAGATATATCCATTTCTGCACCATTATAAAACAACTATAACCAAAGAGTAAGTTATCAAAGGAATTAGAGATGCAAGTAATTTGAAGATGAGTTATTAAAGTAACTTGCTTTCATAAAAAAAGGAGGGAACATAAAATTCCTGCTAGCGCCTCTCACTAGCTCACTCTCTGCTTCCTCCTTTTTTTTACTGGGATTATTTGAGCCATTATTTTCTTGCAACTATTGCTGTGGAATCTTATTCCTTTGAATATGTGTCAACTAATAGGCAAAAAAGGCAACTGAATTGGCTTTGAAGGATGGCAGACAGTTGATGGTGAGATAGCACTGCGTAATAATTGAAGAATTAAAAGCAAATACTTCGTTCAATCCCAATATAGTTTGTGACGCACAATTATCTGTTACAGGAGATTGAATTCCCAACAGCTGGACTTGGATCTGTACCAGGTTCTTCCCTCCACTCGTGTCTTTTCTCTTTCTTCCTGCTTTTTTGTTTATTTCTATTTCTTCTGATTATATGTGAACTACACATCAGGTGATGGTGAAGGAGGAAATGAAATGACTGAAAGTATGCAGTTGATTCGTGAATTTTGTGACATTTTAGTAACTCCAGAGAAAGCTACACGAACTAGAATAGTAAGTGCCAGCACCAAAATTAATACGACTGTATCTCATGTTATTAGACCCTTTGTTGATACTTATCAGTATATTTTAATGATAAGTGGAGGCACCAAAACAAATCTTAGCTTTATGCTTATAGCTTTTCTTAATTAATACAGGCGTCATGGAGGATGGAACTGTTTTGAAGCGTTTATAATGTTTTTATAAATAATGTTTTTATAAAGAATGTTTTTATTGTTAAACTATTTAGTTAGAATACGAAAGGTTGTCGTTTCTGATTTTCTTTGTTTTAACCTGCGGTTCTAGCTTATGGAAGGACCTCTGCTGTTCTGTCATCACTATAACTAAATAATAAACTTGCATTATATGGTACCTTTATTATGTCTGTTTTGTAATGAAGAAGCCTTCTTATTCTCTTGTATTTGAATTCACAGAATGAACAGTGGATCCCATTGATCTCATCAAGTTTATATATTTATAGCTCATAATTTATGTGTATAAACCTCTGCTATAAGTTTTCAGTTTTTCCCAGAGGCAAATGAAATTGCATTTGCAAGGCAAGTGTTTGAAGGAGCTTCTTTCAAATTGGATTATCTAACAAAACCATCATTCTTTGAGGATTTTGGCTTTGGTGAGAAAGTGAAAATGGCAGACCGGGTAAAGCCAGAAGATGAACTGTTCCTAGTTGGCTATCCATATTTTAACGTCAATGGTAGTTTCAAAATCCTGTTTTCCTGTTAATGTGTACTTCATGACGCTTATGTATGCTAATCCGTTATGCAGAAATGATTGTCGTGGAAGAGCTTTACAAGGAAGCCGTGATGAATACCACCAGAAAACTGATTATATTCAATGGAGAACTTGACCGTATCAGATCAGGTTGTATCCTTGGTGAATCATACATTGTTCGAGCTGATTTTGAATTCAATTCAATCTGCATAATTGATTCAGTCATTTAGATTCCAAATGATAGTTTAAATAGTTGTCCTTGAATGAGCCAAGATTATCCATCATTCTTCTACCCTAAGCTGGCAACACTTACCAAAACCCTCCTTCCCTTCATGGAGACTGTATATTACATACATAACTTTAAGGGACGCAATGGAGGAACACTTTTCAGGTTTGCTTCATAACATTTTTCCTGCTGAATTTTCAACATTTTTCCTGCTGAATTTTCTTGAGCTTTCACAATTAAATTCAGCAACCGTCTTTCTTCTTTTTTTTTGTTTCATTTTCAATTAGGTGCTATCCAGGTCCTTGGAGAGTTCTTAAAAGGATGGGGAACAAGTATTTTTGTGTGCATCAGCAGGAAACAATGCCATCCCTCAAGGAAGTTGCCTTGGATATTCTCCCTGCTGCTTGAGAATTCCATGCATACCATGTGACATCAAATCATACACTCCACCAGCTATTGTCACCAGTCTCCATCACTAAACGTATCTATCCACTATAGCATGATGTAAATATGACAGTGAAACATCCAAGAAGTAGCCAGTAAATGTTTAATAAATCAAATTCTTTTGTGGAAGTAGAAAGCAGTTAGGAACTTCATTTTGCAAACAACGTCAGTCTCCTCGAGCTTCTGTACTAGTTATTAATGAAAATCAGTCATTCATAAACTAGTTAAGAAGGTTAATATAATCAAGGGAATTGAGAGGCTAATGGGAAATGAAGAAATGGGTAACCTACTCTCAGCACTGAGGGATAGTTTTGGTCATGGTTTTCCGGCTACTTGATTCAAGGGGTGCATTAGATGCTTCTAAGGATTTTGTTAAACAAAAGGCAGCCTATCATGGCCTTAAGAAGGGGTCTGACTAGCAACATAAATCAAGTTGAGCCTAGGATTTGAAGATATAAGTCTTGTCTAATCCTCTATTGGGTTGAAGCGAGAGAAAGTAAAAGTAAAATAAGAGAAAAAGGATTCTTTTTTTTTGTTTGAATAAAAAAATTTTTTACTCAAAAAAAGTGAGGAGAGATGAGTATCCTTTGCTTTTTCTAAAATATTTAATTTTTATAAATTCTACTTTAAAATAAATGGAGAGAAAAGAAAAACTATTCAAATAAAAAATTTATATGTATTTTTTTACTTTCTTCAAATTTTTTTTCTTGTACTTTTTTTTTTCATTATTATTGTGTACCCAATCTATCAACCTGTCCAACTAAGAAAGAAAGTGTATGTAAATTGTGAAGGGATATGTAAGAGTGGCATGCGTAATTATGTCTCCATAAGGCGGACAAATTTTTGGGTTGCCGACTATGCAATTCCTTAACGATTGAACAATTAGATCCATAAAATAAACAATGGGAGCGCGATAAAATCACTAATGCCAACGCGTGACTTTATAAGTGCTGTGCTGCCGGCTGCACCGACGGACCGACCTTACCTTAACTCCTTTAAACCTTCATGAAGAAAATTCATTTAATTGGTGCTGAAAATCCTATATACGCTTGACCTGAAAGTTCCAAACTCCGTCCTCGCCTACCAGTAAAAACCTTAACCTTCAAGTCTTCATCTTCTTCATGTTACTTTTGCCTACTCTATAAATTGAGTAAATCAACCGTGTATCCAGCTGCCTTAAATTGAAACCACCAAGACAAAGAAATTTCGACAGGAATGTCAAGTGAAAGCCTGACATCGGTAGTTTCATTCTTTGGGCAAGGCCATCTCTTCCCATGCATGGAACTATGCAAGCACATTGCCTCACGCAATTTCAGAACAACTTTCATTATTTCCTCTAGTCTCTCTTCTTCAATACCCTCCTCCTTCCGGGTGTATCCTTTCATTGAAGTTGCTCAAATACCATCTGCGCCATTAACTCCACCAGAGACCAATTCCAATCCTCCCAACGATTCCCCTAACCACCACTCAGATTTAGCTCAAGGCATTGGAAGACTGCTCAGAACGCCGTCCAACCAACTTTGCGGGAATTGATATAATGATAGATTGGACAGGAGATATTTTCAAGAAATATAAGATTCGGACAATCGGGTTTTTCACCTCAGGTGCATGTTCTGCACTCTGGAATACGACTTGTAAGGATGGCGTAGTAGATATCAAGCCTGCAGAGACCCGTTTGCTTCCTGGGTTACCTGAAGAAATGGCTTTGACGGGTTCCCATCTTAAATACGGCCCGCCAACTGGACCACCTCCAGGGCTTTGGGCCTCCGGTTTTCCATGTGGACCACAAGGGCCTGGCTTTTTCCCTGGGCCGCTACCTGGGCCTGGACTACAGAAAATTGGTCCACCACAACCAGGTGATCAGCCACCCTGGATGGAAGCTGCCAATGACTCGGTTGCATTGATGCTGAATACTTGCAATGATCTTGAGGGTCCATTTCTTGATAATTTAGGGACGCAAATTGGTCAACCAGTTTGGGGTGTCGGTCCAATATACAGCTTTGGAAATCATCCTACTCATTGCTTCGCGATCGTGAAATCCGAGCCAACAAACAGTCTAACGTAACGGAAGATGAAGTATCGAATGGTTAGATTCAAACCCGCAAGGGTCAGTGCTATACGTGTCTTTTGGTGGTCAAGTGGCCCCCACAAAGCAAGAATGTGAGCGTTTGGCTGATGCATTAGAAGCATCAAACAGGTCCTTTATTTGGGCAATCCAACATGGATCAGGCAGACCAGGCCCCCCAGCTGGGCCACCTCAGTTCGTAAAAAACCAACCTGCATGCAGACTTTGAAAGAGAGAGTTACTAACTACTCTCATGGCTTGGACCAAAAGGTTGGTACAAGAGGATTGGTAATTCACAGATGGGCGCCTCAGAAGTTGATATTAAGTCACCGGTCACCCACCAACGGGTGGGGGTTTTTATCACACTGTGGATGGAATTCGACGGGGGAAGCAATCGAGCGTGGGATACCATTACTGGAATGGCCTATCAGGGGTGACCAGCACTGCAATGCCAAGTTGGTGGTGAATCATCTTAAAGTGGGATTGAGAAGCTAATGGGAAATGAAGAGAATAAAAGGCAAGCAGTGATGCTTAGCACTAAATTTCATCGTGGTTTCCCAGAGTGCTCAGCTGCTTATTTGGATGCTTTCGAAGGATGTTATTGTTAACCTAGATGCAGAATGAGCACAAAAATTTCTGTCATGGAAGAGTCTGGCAAGCTTATGATTTCCCTTTGTTTGTGCTGGGGGAGCTTGAGAAGAATATTGTACAGTGGAGAGATACATGTTCACAAATAATATAGTACACACTTCAGTATAATAAGATAACATTCTTGTTAAGATGATAATTTACCCCTATTAGCTTGTTCTCTTTTCTTTCGTCTCGAGATCGAATTTTCCGCTAGCACCATTAACTTTACCTTTTAAACTTTTACCTTCTATAATAAGTTGATGGCAATAATTGCTTAGATCAGTATAGACAGAAAGTCCTTAACTGCCCTGAGCATAGAGCATTTGATCATCCACAAGCATTCATTTCATATACCATTTCCAAAGAAGCCAAAGTAAAACCAAAGTTGGTTATGATTCTCGTGGATTTTAGGTACTATAGTTCTTTCAATAAAAGAAATCTAACCCAACTTTTTTTTTTCCTTAATGATTCTGTCGTTTTATTTTCTATTTTTCTACCTGGGTATTTCTAGTTCTCAGGTCAAAAGAACAGAGAAGTAGAAATGAAATGCAGCCATACTATTTCACAAAATGATCTCATGCCTCTACATTAACGAGAATACATACAATGATGAAATAACAATACCGTCATCCATCTTACCCTCTTAACCTCTTCCATTTGTTCCGAGGATATTTTTGGATTTATTTTTCCCTTAACAAAAATCCAACCATAAAAAAGAATTAACTAGCTTGCCGACATTAAATTTCATTTTCCTTTTACTAGTTTTCCTGTAAAACCCACTTGGAAAAAGTATGGCATCTTCCTGTAAATGTTAATGACAGAGAATGCAAATGAAATATGAATATCAGAACAAATGATTCGTATAAAATCAGCTGTGGTCAAAACAATCACGATGGATCCGCATCAAGTTTTGGAACTATGGCAGACGATAGCTCAATATGAGAAACACGGACTGCACCAATTAGCCGTTCCGGCAGCTCATCCGTTGTATTTGCCTAGGGGGAAAAAAAGAGCATGCAACCACTTTTAAGCCAATATATATACAGCACAAGTAAATCACAAATGTGAGTTTGCCCCATGCCTAATTTCTAGCAACAATCGGCAATGGCCCTGGACAGCCAGCCTGACACCTGCACTTAGTGCTTAAATATTAGGTAAAACTACAACCTATGTCCGAAACTACAGATCCCTGTATTATTGTGATCTGCTCATTGCCCTTGACATGTCATTAATAACGAAAACAATGTGTATTCCAACAGTGATTGCTTCAAATTATGCTGCTTCCTATTAAATCTTTTAGCTATAAAGTCATGTACTAGGATATCAATAAAAAAGCAAGTATTTTTCCAAGATAAAGAGTTTGAAACAACTGATGTTTTAGAAGAACCATACCTGTACAAGGAAAGCCATGTCAACCACCAATGTCGTGATTACACCAATGACAAGCCCCAAAACACCATTAGCAACAGTAGAAGAACCTATGTCAATATCAACCTACAGAGAGAAAAAGAAAACCCATATCAATAATAAGGACCCAGCAGGTCTGGGATTTGATTCCAGCATTTGCAACTCCTTCCCTTATTCTCAGGCCATGGCTTCTTTTGTATAAAAAAAAGGATCCTTACTTAATGCTGCATTTAATTATTATAAAAAGAATCCTTACTTAATGCTGCATTTAATTATTATAAAAAGATCATGGGTTGAGATCCTACCCATTACTTTCCAGTACACTAATTATCACCATTCACCAGTGTATGACCCATTCATGAATTATGAAAAGTCGTGGATTGTGATTAAACTTGTATTGGATAATAATGGACTAAAAAGTAATGGGGGGATTCGAACCCAAAAATCATAAGGATGCTTACTTCTAAATACTTGGGACCATGTATATAGTTGCAATCAACTGCTTTTCCCAACAAACAAGGGGTGCTCCCAACACTCTGCCGCACAATCCATGATCCCTGCAAGATTCAATGTGAATGATTCAAGAACAAGTTTCAAACAAGCAAAGTGAAAAATAGAATCAAGACAAGCGCTAACCCTTACATTCTTTTTTCAGACAAAAAAAATAACCTCACAGGAAAGAATCCTACCATTTAATCCAAAAACATTTCCCACATTCACATTTATGATAAGGCACATATGATTAATGCAATATTAATTAGGCTACCTTGGACCATTTTAAAAAACAAAGACAGGCTTGGTCAACTAAAAAGAACATTGCCCCAGCCAAAACTAAAGAACAAATAAAACCAAAATTAATTTTACTTAGAATTGAAATTGGAAAAATAAAATCAGAATAAGATTTCAGGTAATGATACAGCACTGAATCAGGATATATCCTCAATAAGCGAACAAAATAATTTTCAACAAAACATAACCTCAAATGAAAGTATTAGGAGGATCACTTTTTGCAGATAAGGAACCTATATAAGAAGTCTACTTCATAAGACAATAATAAGCCAAACTGTAATTTAAGGCATCTTTGCTGGAACATAACTGCCCAATTTCTTATACATGCTTTAAAGTATGGTACGCAAAGGCAAATCCATGGTGATTAGGTTGGACACAGCCTTGTAACTATGATATAGTAAAACCCATGTAATATGAGCAATGCACCTTGTTATTCCTTTAATGTGTACATGTTAATATTTGCATGAATAAAATGAAATCAGAAGGCCTGAGAACATTATGGAGAACATGACTGGGAACCATGCATATATGGAATTTACAACATTAATTTATGCTATGTTTGGAAACATGAATTTGAGAGCGTGGATTTGGATTTCATCTGCTACAAATTGAGAGAATAAAATGCACGCTACGAATAAAATAGTTAAGAATAAGTATGATTATATATTTGAAAGGTATAAAAAGATGAAGTTCAAATTCACAAATATCTATTGGTATTTCAAATTCATCACCAAATAAACATTCAACAAATCCATGAATTTGAAAAATATTTGCACGCAATTTATCACACAATTTACACTCTCTTCGAGATCCAAGTTCCCAAGCAACCTTAGGGTTCATAAAGTACAGGAGCTTTTCTGGATAAAGTACTTATGTTTATATGATGACACAAGTCAAGTTGTGATACGGACTTGGCAGCCTAATAAAAAAACTTTTGGAAGACATGAATTATGCAGGTGCAATTACAATGAAGATTGCTTCTAACAGGCTCAATCATCCTGCCTTTTACATTTATACAAACACAATGAAGAAAGATACCTTTGGCACTGATGGAATAAGCTTCAGCCTGCTATTGCGGAATTCATCATCACCATCAACAAATCGATGCAAAAGGGATCCAGGCACTAATTCCCTTGTCACAAAATAGAATACCATACTATAGTGCGTTGAGCCAGGAACCTGGAACAAAATCAACATTATCCACTCAACATCATCCATCAGTCTAAGATACAATACTACCTGCATTATGAAGACTTACTTGAAAATTAAAGACCAAAGAGAAAAGCCCCTTTTCTGAAGCAACCTACAAAAACAGAAGCATCAAGGATCAAAGACCTCTAAAACATACTTCAGAAAAGAATTAACAGATTATCTACATCAACAAAGTTGATAGTGGCAATACAAGAAAAACTTAATCAGTGTACATATAGGGTCTTAGAAGAAGTATAGGTGAATAGTCAGTTCTAATCCAACACAACCAACTAAAGAACTTGGTCAGGGCAGAACATAGTTCTTAAATATTTAATGTGATTTCCTACTCATCCCTTTTTTCCCCTAGGAAAAGGTTGCATGTTTATACTAGTAACATAACCATCACACCCTGATTTGAAGTTCCTTTTACTAAATCAACTGGTTCAAGTTTATCCTTCATCATTTCCATCAAAACAAAAACTCTCCTGTCTAGTTAGTACAGAATCTGCCAGATATAATTTATCTAATCAAGAATATGGATATGTTTGAAGGTTATGGGTTCTATTCCCAATACACTACATAAGCTTGAGGTCATAGGTTCAAGTCTTAGCATGCAGATTGGGTAGGCAAAGGAATGAGACTCTCATACGTCCATATTGCAACCAACCAATGGACCTAACAAAAAATTTTGATATGCCACTTGCATACCAGAATCCAATTTGAATATCTACTATGCAGGCTGAGGAGTTACCATAGCAAGGTATGCAACTCAAAAAAAAAAAAAAAATGAACCTATCAGTTTCAAGGCAACCAGGTTCCAATCTCCCATATGTATTACAAAGTTCACCATGATTACTAGTAAAGGCCTAAATGACATCACAGAACTTAGAAACCATGCATATCAAATGGAGCAGCAATCACTTGATATACCAACCAGATACTAACAAACAGCTTTCTCAGGAAATAAGAGACAGCTTTCTGAAGAGAAGCAGAACATTAAAGAGGCAAACAACATTAAATAGGTAACTTCTCAGACTCACTTGTGCGGCACAGCCTTGACGCCTAGCAACATGATCCATTCTTTTTGTGTCTTTAAACCAATCAACAGCAACAAGATCCATTAAATGCTTTCCTGCTGGTATCTTCATTGCATATAGGGGGAAAATGATAACAAAACAAAGACTTAAGGTATCAATTTGGATGTAAAAAAATAGGAATCAGAAGAAACAAACACAAGAATGGGAACCTTTGATTTGTTGTAACAAAAATGCTTGCTACGGACTCTGAAATTGTTACCATCTGATATTCTCCAACAGTCACGAGAATTATCGCGGTCATCACGTCGTAGATTACCAGAAAAGCATGACAGATCAATTTTCTCAATCGGTTCTTCTTCAAGGGCTTTAATTCATCAAAATAATTGTATATATGGGATAAGAAGTCAGTCCATAAATTAAAAATCTTATCCAATTACATCAAAACAAACCAATGTAACATTACCAGGACCCACCTGTTCTCTTGACATCATTGTCGGTAGGATGTGCCTAAAAATTTAAGGGAAATAAGAAACCCACAGTTTGTAACGAGTCAAATTAAAAAATATATAAAGATAATGGCAATACAAAACCTCTTGTTCTGCCTCAGGCATTTGTTCTTCATCCTCATCAGAGTATTCATCCATCAACAGAGAGTTTCTGCTTGCAGCATTCATTTGATCAAGTGAAGAGGCAGGGGGAACAGAAAACTCATCTATCTTTTGAGTTTTCTTTAAGGAAACTGAAGATGAAGCCATATTGACCATAACTGGGATTCTGGGAGGAGCACCTCTTTCATCTGTTTGGGCAAACCATTCACGTAAACCTGTCATACGAAGTAAACAACAACCTTAAAAAGGGTAGACGGACAGATACAGAAATAAACATTGATACGAATGAAGTTTTCTTAACATCCCCTCAAACTGTTCTTTCTTCTTTTTCTTGTTCATGATGTTTATTTGGACAAGAGTGGAAAGTCAAGATGCAGACCAGACTGGCATCACAATAAGAACAAGATATTTTCCCTTTTTTTTTTCTTTTTTTTTTTTTTTACTGTTGATTGAAATAATGAGAATAAAAAGAAGTAAACCACGGAAACATGAAAAAGCATCCTATCTTTCAATTCTCTGTTACTTGAACTCAAGTATGAGCGTTGGACACTGGTAAGCGTCCAACATGGTATATTAAATTTTTTTTTCCAAGATTTCCGTGTACATTACGGGTCCTTGGAGGATCATATACTATACCCATGCCCGAATATGTGCCAGATACGAGTACTTCAAAAAAATGAAGAGGTGGAGCGACTTGGTTTCGACGTGATCTCAAATTGCCATAGTGGTGCAAAATTTTAAAACATGCAAAATAGAGAAAAAGAACTCACCAGCAACACCATTTAACATCTGAAGAAGACAGTGTTGCTGAAATGATGAAATATAACCCACACCCCATCCTTTTAAATCAATCTGCATGAGATATTGCACCTGTGTTCTAGGCTTCCCATTTCGAGATTTCAGAGGGGAAATGTTAAACCCTCCACCTGAGAAAATTAGAACCAAAGTAAATACTCTTCTTTCAAGTCTCAGCACAACAAAAGGTATTCACATAGAGCTTACTCTCAACATGAGCCCGAACATATCCTGGTTGTGGGCCGCAATTCTCATGCTCCCTAGAACGAAATAATACAACTGCACAATAACCAAAACAGGAATAAAATGGGAAATTTCTGAAGCTAGAAAAATAAGCATATACTCCAATATAGTAAGTAAATTTGCAAGGACTTACCATAACTTCCATCATCATTTCGGCGCCAATAACGCACATAGCAAAGGTCACGGGGCCATACAAACCTTTAAAAATATGAAGCCATAGATTAGAAAAATTGCCCATCCTTCATGATGTAAGAAGAAACTAAAATTTCTTTTGAAAACTAAAGCATAATTTTAGAAATATCTACAAGGTCACATAAATAATCCTAAATGAAGTGAAGAAAGTTATAATAAACCTTGGATAATAACAAAAGTAGGGTCACTCCTGTAACAGTGAAGTAAAAATTCAAAACTGCCTTCTTTGACATCTAAAAACAATTAGTTTATACACATAGATACATGCAAGTATCATACTTTATATGATGAAGAAATTTTAGAGGGAAAAACCATTAACCCGTCACCAATCTTATTGATAGCCATTCTAGACTACCAAGCCAATACTTCTGTAAAATACCAAAGCTAGTGGGCAACAACCACAATGCAAAATCTCGATTCTTGTGAACACATCAGCACATATTCATCTCTCTCATCTCTAGGTCTTTTCTCTTAACTTTTGTTCCCACTTGCTCGGTTTTTCCTTTTTTCTTCCCCTTGCATTTTATTGATACAATGAAGTTTCATCTTTTCTCGTTTCTTCTTATGGTGCTTACCAGCATCCAGTTTACTAGGCTTAACCTGTCCGTTTAGGGATTTTCTAAATGCATTGAGGCTATAAAATATATTGTCAACAATCAAAGTTTGTATTGCGACAAAGAAATGTGGTAAAAGGGGGTCCATTGTGTTCTGACAATTTTGGTTCCCAAAACAGAACAAACTATGCTGGTACTGTTTCCAAGATAAGTTATCAATAAAATGAAAGCATAAACGTAATAATTTAATAATAATTTAAATTGAAGAGAAAATATTACATATTGAACCAGTCCAACTGAAGCCTGAGATAAAGTATAGCTGTATGCCCATCTACCTCTTCAACTAAACTACCATACTGAAAACTACAATCCCACCTGCAGAAGGTAGATAATATCAATAAGAAATATAGAAAGCTCCCAAAATATCTAAAGCAAATAAAAAGTCTCACAAATTGTGTGGATGAGAAAAGGTATGCATTTTTGTCTCATGCACTAAAAAAAATTTAAAAAAAAATAGATATATTTGAAAAATAGTAACCTACTCGAATCGAGTTCCATCCATGCTCATTACAAGGCCAAATATTTCCTCACAAGTAGCTTCCACAACACCTACAGCCTTCATCGCCCGACTACAGCTCCTTGGCTGTATAAAGAAAATAAAAGTGATCATTAAAACCCAAAACATTTTGATGCACTTAAAAAAAATAAATAAATAGAAGGCATAAAGCAAGCAATGAAATAACAGTTCCATACAAGGTAATCAACTTCAAGAAGCTCTTCAAAAATGCGAAGTCCTGTAATCAAAGAAAAGCTTCAGATTCAGCCCAATCCATCAATGCCACGGCAGTATTGTGGTAATTAAAATGCCTTTCCACTACAAATTGCTTTTTGAGATTTTCATAACCGGATTTAACTTTAAGCCAATAAAATGGAATAAGCAATGAAAAACCAACCATTTTGACATTGAAGGAGGCGCCAATGTTTTCTAGAAAATGCTTGGTTGTTGGCATTTTGATTTGATAATTCTGAGTCAAATTCCTGTGTCCAGTCGAATATTGAATCTGGAGGACCTGACATTTTTATAGAAATGTTAAGATAATGATAATTAAGCAAAATAGTGTAGGCAGATGAGAAAAGGAAATCAATTGATAACCATTTCCCATTGTCGTTCTTCTAAGCAAATTTGGCGGAGCATCATCTTCATCCTCCTGGGTACTGAACCTTAGGAAAAAATATGAAATTAAAAGTTTGGAATCACTTGTCTTACCGTTAAAAAATTGAAACTCAAGGAAAATGCCAAAAACTGATAAGAATCAAGGCACTTTAATTCATTTTAAATTGACAAACAGCCTTGAATAGGTGCTGGAGCAATATGAACCTTACTTTACTCAGCTTGTCACTAAACTTAATCAGGAGCAGATTAATCATGCATTGAAACAGCAAGTATGAAGCACTGACACAGCTTCAATCCTCATGTATTCGTGTTAGATATGTGTCCTACACGGATATGAGTTCGAGATGGCCTAATACACATCGGATGCTGCCAGACATACCAGGAAAAATATAATATATATATATATATCGGACAGGGCAATGAAGGGGTAAAATATTCTTGTAGCTGGCAAACAAGATCCAAACTATACTATCACCGATTGCTAACCAGAGAAATAGAGGAGAAGTGACAGGAACAATTAGAACAAAGCCATATTCCATTTTTTGGCCTTAGATGGTGATGATCTCTTTGGGTGAGCCTCCATTTATCGATGGAAAGTTGGAGAAAAGACGACCCATGGAATAAGTGGAGGGAGATGCAGTTGTTTTATTCAAACAGGTAATTTGAGCCACCATATCATTAGGAAGAAAGAGAATAATGTGTGGATAAAGTAGATGGAATTTGAGTATAATGGGGTTGGGATCAAATGGGCATTTGGTTAGATGAGCTCAACATTTTATAAGGTGATAACTTTTAAGCTTATAATAAGATTATTGGGCCAAATTTGTTCACAATATCCAATACAATTACAACATAACCTTGAAATTTTAGAATAACGAAATACTTTTTTGAAGTAAATTTTATACATTTTTGAAATAACTTTAGTGCATATTGGTTATATTTTCATTCAAAAATTAATAAAATTACTTGATATATATATATATATATAT
>JBBYHK010000022.1:12643042-12658819 GCA_038382065.1 Adansonia grandidieri | reverse complement strand
TCTTCCTCTGCATTTCCAGTCAGCTTCACACCCGCTTTAGCTGATGATAACGAGGTTGAAGAAGAAGAAGAAGAAGAGGTGCAGCGCTGCACCACACAACCATTCCCGCTTGCCCTTTTCTTGCCATAGATGTTCCAGCTTCCACGATGATGATTACCGAGTTTAATGCAAGCGTGGGTTTGGTGGTGCAGCCGAGGCTTTGTCCACGCCCTTGTTGAAATAGAAGCCATGATACATCACTCGGTTTTTCTGAATGGAAAATTCCATTATGCAATTGGACTTTGTGAGAATTGCCTTACCACCACTCTTTTCTCTCTCTCTCACATAAAATTAATTAGTAGGAATATTGTTTTATTTATTATTTGAAAATTAACACTTTATTATTAAATAAATCAAAATTTTGAAAAAGAAATCATCTGTTGCAAATATTACTACTCGTTTTTGTTTATTTTTTCTGTGGTCCAAATCAATTGTGTTTTATGATTACATGTATAATTTTTATTTTTTTAAATCTTCAGCTTATTCCGTGGCAGAGGGAAGGGGAGGGAGGTAAAGATAAGATAGGCAGCGTACAAGAGGATTCAGTAGTCGTTTTCGTCAGCTTAGAACCATAAATTAACATCCGACTTGGACAAAAAAAATTTATTAATTTATATATTTATTAAATATTTATATATTTTATTATATTATAATTATATTTAAAATTTTTATATTTATATAAATTTTAATAAATTTACAATTTATATTAAATAAATTTTAAAAAAATATTATATCACACATTATTTTTTTTAATTTTATGTACGTAATGTTGATATAATTATATTTATATAATTATGTTAAATATTAATTATAACACGTGGCTATGGCTGAAATCGTGGCATTCGATAGCTGGCGATGCTAGACTGCTAGCTCGCTAAAATGTATGTCGTAGTAGCTCATGAGCTGTCATGGGCTCGTAAAAACATGCTTTCATTTTTTTTAATCCTCTGAAAAAATTTGTATGAAAATAATTTATTTTATGTTTTATTAACCTAGGTCGTTTATAAACAAAATTTGGATTAATTACAAGTCTTTGATTAGTAGTTTGATATAAAAATTTTTATAATTAAATTTATATTAAAAAATAATATTTTTATTAATATGATAAAAATATTTGATCTATTTAAAATCTTATTTGCCCAATGAAATAAATATACTATTGAATTTGACGAGTGATTTAGCATAATATTAATAGTATAAAAATTATAAAATTAATTAATTTTATCGATATAATTTGATTATATGTAAATAATGATTTTATACATTATAATAGAAAGAAAAAAATTTAATAAATAAAGTTAATAAAGTGACCCGTATATCATAAAGTATTTTAAATAATAAAAGATAAATAAATAAAATATTTGTCATCTCATAAATTCTGTTTGTGAAGTTTTTATTCTATCACTTATACATGAAATAATTATTTATATATATTATACATGCATTTGTTACTATTAAAAATGTTTCAATTTTCAATTATGCAGGCTTTTTATTCTATGAGATTAAAACCTTCGTATAATTGAAGGGATTAGAATTTGATACATAAAAGATGACATTTTTTTTATTTCATAAGCTTGTTAAAAATTACTATGTATGTCACTTTTATTTTTAATTAATTTTTTATTATATTTAGGGAATATATGTTGTAATGTTAACATTGCTTTTTTAGCAGATATAATAATATTCCCACATATCTAGAAAACAACATAAATAACAGCATATTAATATATTAATTGAAAATTGACCGGGTTTGGCTTTTGTGATAATTAAAGGTAATTATCTTATTTATTAATTGTAAAATAAAAAAAATTTATAAAAAAATGAATGAGATATTTATTATTTCATTAATTTTATTTGTGAAAATTTTTTATTTTATTATATAGTGATATATGAGATAATTATATAATAATAAAAAGATTTTGAAATAAAGATCTATCAAGTGTATATTATGATTTCAGTGTTATTATGTGAAAGTTTAATTTAAGAAAGAATTTACTTGTGAAAGGAAAACTGTGATTGCTTTGTAACCACACTTGAATTTTAATTTGATGATTATATTTGATTTGATATTATTTTTTATCATCAAAATGTAACTTGTTCGGATGGATAATAATCTCATATCGATTAGTAAAAGAACAGACTGTGACTTATAAAGCAAGAGTTACTGTTCTCCTGCTGATGTGCATTTTCTCAAATAACAAAATCGTGAAGATAGAAACATACCCACTCGACTTATATTAAATTTGATATATAAATGGATATCACTAAGTTATCACGTAAACATATCTACTCAATTTACAATTCATACCTTTACCTGAAAAACTAGTGTTAAAATTAACAATGAACCCATGTCGATTAATAAAAAATATAAACTGTAATCTATAAAATAAAAGCAACTTCACTTTTATTAAATCGATAATTTTTACCCCAATACAACTAATAGTTGAGTTGAATCTACAAAAGGTTAGGCTAGTAGCCGATGCTGATGGTCTATCTTACGTAAAATATGTCTCCAGAAAAGGTAGAATAAACTTATACATACAAAAATAAAACATTAACTCAATTTCCAATGACTTCAACTTATAAAAATAACAACAAAACAATTGGGCATACTTTCGGAAAACAAGTTCTAAAATTTCACCCATTTTCCTATTTAAATGTAACCTACTGCTAGAAAAAAAGGTAAAACGGAAAAGAGAACCTTTACACACTGAACCCATAGCCCCATCCCCAGTTAGTCAGCCTTTCCGAAATTTAGAACACCCTTGATTGGTGACTGAGACTGGCGCTGCCGGCACTGGGTGGGCCTATTAATGAACTGTTGTCACCCAGGACAAGATTTAAGTCCATCCAAGGCCCACACGTGTTATATCCCACGATCCAACGGATATAAACTTCTAGAGTGTAGCTAGGTAGGGCAGGGCCAGTTAGTCAAAATTAAGGTCAGCCACTTATTAGCAAAACCCCACTTCTTAATCCCAACAACATAAACAAATGATGATGGTTTTGCCTACATGCAATAAGACACATGGGAAAAAAAACCACGTTGTCACATGGTAATCGATATGATTCCTTTATGATATGCCTACTCGTTTTTCTATACCTTTTGATCAGATCCCCACTATCTCTCTCCCTTTGGTTTTTTGCTTCTTTTTTTTTTTTTTTTAATTTCAGTGCAGTGAATGATTTTTTTGCTGATTTCTCTTTTGAAGAAGCTTTGGAAAAACTCAATCATCTCTTGTAAGTATTTTTCATCTGTAACTTCTGTTAGTGTTAGTCGTATTTCCTTTCCTTTTAATCAATTATTGCCCATAAAAACTTACTTTTACAAAGAGCTTCTTCCTTTGCCTTTTTTTCCCCTCCTTGAAACTTTTACAAGTTCTCGATGGTTTTTGACTTTTCAGACGATGTGATCTGTTTCTCTTTCTCTTTTATCATGATTTTCCTTCAGTAATGATTTCTATTGGGATTTTATTTTTTCTATATATATATATTGCCCTTAGTGGCTGGGTTTTCCTTCGATTAATCTTAATCATCAAAATGATGGAAAATTTTACTTTGAAAAAGTTATCTCTTTTAGGCGAGGACTTCGATGCAGACCCAATATTTCAGAAGTCTTTTCTTCTTCTTTTTTTTTTTTTTTCCCTTGCTGTTGCCTCAATTTCTAGAACCATACGATGTTTTCAAATTTGATTAATTGAAAACATCTGTATAACTTGACGTAGTTATTAACTTAAAAAATTATTCCTTTTAGCATTAAAAGAAATGTTTTCTTTTTCCTTCATTTTTAATTAGTTTTTCTGTATTTTCTCGTCAGCCACCCATAGTTGACACGGAATATCACCAAACTTCTGTAGTGCCATCCCACAAGTCAAACTTTCTATGCTGTCAAAAAGCCTGTTCAACGAAGTTTGTTTAAAGATTTGTCATTTATCTAAATTCTAAGGTTTTAGAGTTAATTCGACGTATGAACACCAAAATTGTTTACCCTTTGAAACAGAAAAGAACATATCTGATAGAAGAAGAAGAAGAAGAAAAGATTGTAGGGTTTATGGCTGATTGTATGTGAAGCTAAGATAAAGAGACTGATAGATATATCAACAAAAAGATGGGATCTTTCAAGGGTCATGCTTTGCCAGGGACTCTGTTTCTGATGGTTGGCGTATGGCACATATGGAGTTCTATAGTTCGGTATGTTTCAAACCCCAAATCTTTTGAGGTCAGAGTATGGAACCCAGTTCCTGGTTTTGATGGGAAGTTGAAGTACTTGGAGCTTTATGTTGTAACCACTGGTGCTTTTATTGATTTCTGTATTGAGCTTTTGTATTCGACCCACCTCAAGTTTTTTGTTAATGGAGTCTTGAATCCATCACACTTGAACGATTTTGAGCATTCCGGGATGCTTCTCATGTTTTTCCTCTTTGGTGCTGTCGCTCTGCTTTCTGAGAAAACGAGGTTAGTCATGGTCTTTTTCGTTTGTTCCTGGCCTTCTTTGTCATGTGATAATGGCTTATGCTTGTTATTCGAAAATTTGAAAGAAAGGGGGAAGAAGAAGGGGATCAAGGGACTTTTGCCTTTGTCTTTGTTTGCTTTGGAATAATCGAGATGGAGATTCCTTTTTGCTAAATATTATGTGAAAGCACAGAAAATCTCCTACTAGAGAATCTATAAGAACTGCGGAAATTATTAAGACAGCATTTAAAGAATTCTCCATGAAATCAGAAAACCATGGCATGTTCATGATTGCTTTAAGGAGCAAATCTTTCTATTTATCTCCTTTTCTGTTTTTGAGTAATGTAACAATGCTGTAATCATTATAGTTGCTTGCAGTTGTTTTTTAACTTTTATTTGCCTACACTTTGTAGTTTTGCCCCGTTTTTACTAGGAAAACACAAGGAAAAAAAACGTTGTCCCGCTTTTTACTACTCGATCTAAAAGACCCTAAACCTCCACTAAGCGAAGCAAAGATGAATTTTGTGGTTTACTTGAGTATAGTTCACTTCAAAATCTGAACTTCTTCCTGAGTTTGGCTTCTGATATTAGCAACACGGTGAATTCCAAAATGCATTTATCAAAATATTTCTGTATTTTCTGTCAAAGAAAAAAACTAGTTTTATATACCATGCTTTTGACAGAAGATATTTGTGTGAACTAGGTGGTCTCTGCCTTTCTTTACTTGATGATATATCAATAATTGAGTTTTTCTTTGGATATTTCTTAATGAAGTAATGCACAATGTCATTCAAAGTCTGGAAACAAAATATTTTTAAGATGCAAGGTGTTTTTTTTAAAAAAATTAGGTTTGGATAGGATTCTAGCGTAGATTGTGGGACTGCTACTTTCTGACTCGGAAGGAATGTAATCATGTTGGTAATAATTCCATAAGAGGCATAGAGTCATAGGGGATTGGAGGGTGAAAGTTATAAAGGTTTTTTAAGCAGCAGATGTTGCATGGACTGCTGTGTCTTCCTTTTTGTTTTGGGGAATGATTGCATGCCCTAGTGCATTACTGTAAAGTTCATCCCTGACTTGGAAGTTATGCGTGATGTTAAATGCCTATATTATAATTACTTTATGTCTGAAATCTTGGTTGTTTGTTCCTTTCCAATTTCCACCAAGCCATGAAAAATTCATCGTTGCCATTGCAAACATGAATATTTTAACCTTCTATTTAAAATATAGCAACCATCTTCATTGAAATCTATTCTTGCTCAGTTTTCTTTCCTTACCACAAGGAGCCCTTTGTCTTGTTGCGGCTGCGGCATTTTGTGCAGAGTATCTGCTATTCTACTTTCACTCGACCACTCACAGGGGCCTTGAGGGATACTACCATCTTGTTCTTGTCCTTTTAATAGGACTTTGCATTTTGACCACGGTTGCTGGAGCTCTCTTGCCAAACAGCTTCCCAGTTGATTTGTGTAGTGGAATTGCTATAACTCTCCAAGGCCTCTGGTTCTATCAGACTGCCTTCACCCTCTATGGCCCCATGATGCCTGATGGGTGTCAGCTCAACGGAAATGCAATAGATTGCCATCCAACAGGTACCGAGGTTCGAGGCGAGTTGCTTGCTAACTTCCAGCTTTTCTCTCTGGTACTGGGTGTCCTTGTTGCTGTCGTGGGATCATATGGTTTTGCAGCTTCTAGATATGGGAATTCTGATCTTAGAAGCATGCGTTCAGTTCAGGATGGATGAGAATGAGAATGAGATTGAAGAAGGGTATGCATTCTCTTGACTTGGATAGAAATTAATTTTAGGCTGTTTGTTAGCTGGTGTTGATTTAAATCAAGAAAAGAGCCACTTCTAAGTAGAAAAGGCAAATGGAAGTATGATTCTTTACGGTTAGTTGGTTACAATGCTAATGGCACAAGGCAATCTTGTCACACCCTAAAGTAAATGCATTTTTTTTAATAATCCAAGCTTTGTAAAATCCTCTTTCAATGGTAGATTTTATTTTTCTGGTATAAATATGATTCTGCTCTTAATAATGAGTGGATAACTATTCTGCTATTTCACAGGTTGAAGCTGCATGGAGGAGTTGCCCTAAGAGTTGTTTTACTTTTCCTAATACATGATGGGAGTGGGAGTGGGAGGGAGCGATGGAAGATGATTGCGAGGATCTGATTGTTCATTGTTGGTGAAATACTGTTTACATTATTATCAATTCATTAAAATCAACAACTGGGAATAGAAATAATGATGTGACCTACAACCAACTACAAAGACAAAAATTCAATTAATATCTCAATTCCAATATTCTTTATTCATGTTGACTACTATTTCATTTTGTTTTTGCAATTTTCAATTAATCTACCCATTCATCCACAAACATTCCGCCTATTCCAACTGGATTCCCTTCCTTCACGAGGGGTTTAGGGGTGATGTGAGAATAGGCTGGCTGGCTAGCTGGCTCGAGTTTAAACTTCAGATCCCCTGCATAGTCGGGGCAATGCTTATTTTGTTAATTAATTAATTTCAAAACCAGCTGTTATGTTAAAGTCATTTTCATTTTACCCACTGGCCCTGGGCCCTGGCCGCCTTGCAATTATGGACTCGTCTGACTCAAAAAATGGTGCTAGGTCTTATACTAGAGCCGAGTGCTGACGATCATGTTTCACTTGTCAGAATTTACTAGTATTGCTACTTTTTTTTTTTTTGTAGTTTAGGCTTCCAAAAAAAAAAAAGAGAAAAACACCACAGCAGGTCACTCCTTCAGTTTTTGAAATCCATAGAATATGACATATGGATTGCATTTATAACATAGAGAAATAGAGACTTAAATATATAAGTCTATACTAAAACAAGCTTATTACTTTTGGATCCCTAGAATAGAAGGCATTTCTCAGTCACGCTCTCCAACCCCATATATTTAGTAAGGGACTATGATGGATTCTATGAGCTCTTGAAGTGGAGCCAACTCTTTCTTGTCAATCAGCCCAAATTCCTGCACATGGTATGGAAACAACAAACTAATTAACCTAACAAAGAACGTTTCACATATATATATTTATTTATTTATATATAAACAAACTAATTAACCTAACACTTAACTCGGGTAGTTATTAGGTAAGGGTTGGGGTAAATATCTTAGACTCGAGCAGTAGTGTGCCCTCTTAGTAATTGAAAGGGAACAAAAGGACACAACTACAACCATGTTTCGGCTTCGTTTGTGAAAACCATGATACATAAACAAGAAGAAAGAAACCATGACTGTTAGTGAAAGTAATGATACATGTTCAAGTTATTCTCCTTAAGTTCAAGAATACTACATCCACCCTCTACTTTCTCTTTCCCCTTTTACATTTGAGTTGGGTCCATCAAAAGTTAAAAATAAGCAAATTGTAGATAAAAGAAACTTTGAACACCTCTCTCTTAGGGAAAAAAATGGTTTAATGAATGAGTAAAACTAACTATATTGCAACAAATTTGTAGTAGAATTATGCAACGCGGCTACTGTAATTTGGTAGTACTAGCAGATAAACAACTCGATTTTATTTAGATTCGTATAAAATAGGAAAATAGTGGCAGAGGCAGGTCAAAAACTAGAGGGCAGAGAATAAAAAATTTAACTATCAAGCAGAAGAAGACTTACACAAGTAAACAATATGAAATGCTTGAAGCATGTATTCAGATGAGCTTCCTCCTTGAGGCTCACAATTTTCTGAAAGTGAGAGTGATAGATGTGGGCATATACACGGAACAGTCTTTTGAATATTGTCTTCACCACCTCCTTGAAGTTGGGAGGAAATGGTGCGCCTAGCAAATTTGAAATATGCAATTAAATATAGAAAAGAATTCAGCATAGATACAAGGTAAAATAATTTTGTTTCCTTTCTGAACAGGTATAAGTATTAGAAAAAGTATTCATCAGTGTTTTCGTCATACATAGACAAACAAGTATCTTTCTCCTGGTGACAGTATGTCAGACTTCATCATAAAGAATTAAAGATGATTAAGCACATGACTAATGAAGATTTTACCAAGCTTTGAAGGAAATATGGATTCATCATCAAGCTGCGCTTCGATCCAGTCCATTAGATATTCAACGTATTTTGGAGCAGAAACCTCAATAGGTTTCTTGATTTGCACACCATCCGCCCATCTATATTCATACCTGTAAGTTTTGTAAGACAGCAAACAATCAACTCCAGTTTTTAGCTACAAAAGATTTGATGTCTTTCTACAGACCTTGGAAAATATAAGGCAAAAATCAAATTATTACAAAAGGCTAAGGCAAATTAATAAAATGGGAAGGAACGAGCTTCTTCTTTTTGGTTTTCAAATCAGCAGTTGCCAGAAAGATGATAAGTCAGGAATCCCATATACATCAATCTTCTTGACTCTTAAGTCCAAGGCTCTTCTTTGATGCACCTGTGGTACGTCCTTCCACCGTCACAAGTGGAAGGTGCGGAACGAGGATAAAAAACCTGGCAAAATTCTACTTGTCATTGTGCTCTTTCTCCAAGATCATTTTAGTCTTAGCCAAAGGGTAGGAACAATCTCACCACGGTCTAGGATTAACAAAATCAATGAAAACTTGATATTGTCTAACTCTTGTCCCACTTATCAGACAAGATTGTATTATATATTCTGACTTCATAATTCAATAACATTTGGAAGATAAATATAATTTTTAACAAAAACAAATAAATACAAGTATCATCTAGGTTTCAAAGAGATAAAGAGCCTTAATTTGAGTCAAGAGAGTCCCGATTTATCTTGATCCTTAGAGACTTAACAGATCCATCATTTGAGCTAAACATTTTTGATACCATCAACAGATCCAAACATGACAGAGGTTACATGGCATGATGAAAAAAAAAAAAAAAAATAGGATCTGTACAACTAATTAATTGAAAAGGGCAAAAGGAATCTGGTTTGATATCTCTTACTTAGGGCCTGCAGTCATTGTAGGACAGTTCTCAGGAGTACAAAACTCCGTGAGGGTACCATAGAGCAGATTCACCTGATTGAAGAAATCCACAGCTGAAAAAGATCAAACAATTATTCTTATGCAATGAGCTTCAAAGAAAATTTGGTAGTAACTTAGAAATAGGGAAGAAAACATACCAAAACATTCTATCAAAAATTAGCTAATGAATGAAGTAAAAATAAAATAAGCAGTTACGACAGTATGTAACAGTATGGCCGTACTAAAGTAGAATATTCATGGATAAATTATATACACAGTTTTACAAATATACAGAGGGATTTATTCAGACTGTGTGCATATGTGCTTCCCGGGAGAATGTGTGTAAGAAAGAAAGAGAGGAGCGAAATATACTGTTGACTGCGAGCCATTCATTTAAATCCTCCCCGGGAGGTAGCCTAACTGCTTCCCTCAGGTTTCCACTGCCGAGGGTGGCATCAATGTGCTTTTTAAGCTGTGCACCCTGCATTATGTCAAGATTACAATACTATGATGAGAACTGCAAATTTTGCGAAGCCACTAATACAGCAGAACGAAGCCCAGAAAGCATTTTATATAAAGACACTTTAAAGAAGCCAGCTCAAAAAAACTGGAGAGAAACCTCAAAAAGGCTATTCACTTATTGCCAAGCTCAACCACAGAGCACTACAGCAATACTAACCATGTTTAGACGTAGATACCCATTTAGTAAAAACTTATCACAAGTATTATGTGTATAGAATGCCCTCTAACATCCATGAGTGGGTCCCACAGGTGCGGCTATAGGACCGTCATGCATGTTAGTTGAGCAATTTGCAGTATTTCAACTTTGCCATTAAAATTTTAAGTAAAATACCATAGCGTAAGTTATTTTTTGAATACGTGACTTCAAAAGCAATGAAATTTATTAAATAAAATATGAATGTCTAGTGAGAGTTTTTCTTTTTTCTTATCTAGATAGGTATGAAGCAAAATAAAATATGAAGCAAAATTCTTGCATTACGGAGAGATAAACAACGAGGTTCAAAAATAGTGGCAGCCATTTAAGTAGCTACAAACCCAAGAAGTAGAAGAATCAGCAGAAGGCATCAAATTAAGGATTCAGAAGCTTCTTTTCTTAGATTGCTTGCAAATAAGGACAAATTTTCAGCGTCTTTTCTAGAATTTCTTGGATGCATTATAACTTAGGTGTTAAGCTGTGCTCAGTTTTATTTTGTTTCTATTTCTAGCCACTTTCTAGTATATTTCCAGTTTGCTAAAGTTGCATGTTCACACCCAAGAAATTCTTAGTCATCAAAAAAAGAGGGGAAAAAATATATCTAAGGTGGTCACATTAACAATTCAAAAGATTCAAGTGCAGCGTAAGAGAACATATCACATCAACTTCTAACAAGCAGGAGATGGACAGTATTAATTATGTTTTATTAAATAATAAAAAAGGAACAAAAGTAACCAACCTTACTTCCTGAAGGTGCACTTTTTTTTGGACGGAATGTTCGCTGATTTCTGTTTTCAGAGCAATTTAATATCAGGAAAATTATCAACTAAAAAGATGTACGAATATTTACCAGCTATGCTGCTCAGACTTGGGAGTAGGAGTCAGAAATATGCACACATCCAATATAGGTAAGTTTAAATTTTCACAAGTTCTTCCATATTTAGAGGATCACACACAAAGATTGTGTATGTTGATGGTATTTCATATGGCAAGGTATGATAGGATAATGATCCAAAGTAAAAAAAATAGTTCAGAGGAATTCAATCCAAGAAAAATAACAAATTGATCTTTAATTATTAAAAAACAAATACACAAGATCAAGATAGAAAACCAGAGCTCCTCTCTAACTGAAAATTGTGAAAGATCTCCAGCATCTTCCGGAACTGATTAATAAATTGGTTTTTGTCAAATTAATTAGCTTTCGTTAGACTACATTTATACATTCCTATTAATTTTGTTCCAGCTAATTCAATTTTCGGATGCAAGTCTCCTAACAGTGCCTGCAAATTGTCAACAGACTTGCTACTCATTCAATAAAATTCAACTTCATGATGCAAAGCTCAACCTTTTCAATGATGCCCATATCATCTTTAAGGTAAAAAATCAATAATTTAGCATATATTCACCTTCTCGACGTTTCTAACAATGTCATTTATGAAAAGCACCATGGATGCAAAGCAGTTAATCATAGTTCTAACACCGAATCAGCTAATTATAAGCAATCAGAAGAAATCATTAATTGCTTAACACAAGAACAAGAAGACAAGGTCAACATGCATTAACATTCACTGTCCTTAATGTATACCCTTGGAATTTTTTAACGTATACGCAAACACCTTCACAGAAAAAGAAAAATTAGTGATGGAAATGATTGAACTATTTTAAAAAGAAAAGCTTTGAGAAATTAATTAACAAAAGAGGAGCTAACCAGAACAAATGGGTCTAATAAACCAATTGGATTGCAGTTACAGTTAACAGAGCCATCAAAGAATCAGGAATGAAAGTTAAGAAGATGGATGAATTATTTTGCAAATTTTAATTAAAAAGAAGGCCAAAAGAAAAAAAAAAGAGTTGATAGCTGATCTTGAATCACAGAAGGCTGCACAATTATCACAGATCTAACACAATTTATCAACGCAACCTCGCAAATAAGCAAAGAAAGAAAGAAAATAATTGAGTTTTTTAAAAGAATTTCTTTTTTAAAAAGGAAGAAAAAGAAAAGGGGAAATCATAATTTAGAGCCAGTCACCTGCCCAGACCGAAGAGACTCATGGTTATTGGCTAGAGAGAAACTTTGATTTTCCTCTCTTCAGGTGGAGACCTGAGAAAGCTTTTTACCTTTCACCTTACTTTTATTAGTACTATTTAAATATACCTTTGCGTAAGCTTACAGATATTCTTCACGCAGATTATTAGCAGTAAAAAGAGATCATCACGCCTTGCGGATGGGTGTTTCGGAATTTGGGGACAGAAACAGGTGTAGAGTGGGAGGTGGTTTTAGGGGAATTTTCCTTTTGGGTATTTTTTTCTGGCCTACTATTTTTGGGCTGATGTAAAACAATCGTTATTTGCCAGCGTTTCTTCACGAAGAGGATGCGAGCGTGTTGTAATACTCTATGTTAAGGTTAGTGAGTGTCTATATCTAATGAATCTACTTTATTTTTGGGCTCAATGTGATTTTGATATTTTACGGCCCATCTCGTGACCAATTGACTGCAAAGTTAAACATGGACAATAACCTTGACGCCTATCGGTAGTGGCCCAGCAAGGAGAAGAAAAGGAAACATATGTGGCTTACCACAACCTTATCGCTTCTGGTGTCTGGTAAGTACAGTTTCTGAATGGGTTTCTCCGTTTCTGTGGGGCGACGAGTAGTTGAGTTTCTTAATTCAGCAATACTTTTAACTTAATGTGATTTGAGTAGCAGTTTGAATTCTTTTCTCTGGTTTTCTATTATCTGGACGAACTGAACAAGCACTTGAGAAAAGTGAAGTAGTTGCCGAAGTGAATGGCAGCTGTGGCACTGTCATCTTTATCCTGCCCTTACAAGGTGTGTTTTCTGTCAATAGTTTCTCTTAAACTAATTTTCTTTGTCCCGATTTGAGTCTATAGTTGGGTTGCATTTTCACTCTTTGATAAATCTGTTATGTTTTCTGAATTCCTTCATAAAAGCTTTTAACCCAATTTTTTGTTTTAAATATAATCCTTAAGAAATGTTCGCTTACAAGTTGTGCTTGCACCTGCCTTCCCTCTTACTTATCTCTGTTATTCTTTACAATTTTCTTTTTCCTTTTCTCCATTATTATTATGCTCATTTTTCCCCTGTGATGAGTATCTTTGTCGCCAGCAACAACATGTACACTTGAAAGCAGTTCATCATTGATGTTTTTTTATAGTGAACAAGATCATTAAATTTCATCTGTCCTTAAAAAGTTATTGCCTGCCAAATATATGTTCATAGAGGGCAACAACATCAACATGTACACTTGAAAACAGTCCGTCACTGATGTTTTTTTTTTTGGTGAACAAGATCATTAAATTTTACCTGTCCTTAGAAGTTATTGCCTGCCAAATATCTGTTCTGTGTGATTGTAATTAATCTGATAGACAATTTGCATATGATTTTGCAGATTGACCATGGGCATGGCAATGAAAAATCGACTTTGGTATGTAAGCTTTGGACATTCTCCATTAGCAGCCAGTTGGAAAGGAATGTGCAGGTAAATGAATGCCTAAGAGTGGAGAAAACCATGGAATCCTCTTCATTTACGGCAACTCGAGTCTTAAAACCTTCATCCTTAGTTTCTCCAAGCATAAAAATTTGCCAATTCCCTGTTAACCCGACAAAACACCCCCACAATCAAATTCGATCATGGTACTTGTTACCCCTGAATGCCACCTTGAATAGCCCAAGGGGCTTTGGACCCCCACCGAAGAAAAATAAAAAGACAAAGAATTCAAAAAGTGGTGATGACAACGAAGAAGAAGAAGAGGAGTTTGAAGCAGAAGCAGGCATAATACCTGAGGTAGTGACCAACCGCATGATTAGCAGAATGGGTTTCTCAGTTGGAATTCCACTGTTTATAGGGCTATTATTTTTCCCATTCTTTTATTATCTCAAGGTTGTTTTAAAAATTGATGTCCCAACGTGGGTGCCGTTTATTGTATCCTTCTTCTTCTTCGGGACAGCCCTGTTAGGGGTGAGTTATGGGATTGTGTCCTCTAGTTGGGATCCAATGAGAGAAGGGTCACTCTTAGGATGGAATGAGGCTCGGAAGAACTGGCCTGTCTTTTGGCAATCCATTTGGGGTGGATCACGCAAGAAATAGGAGTTTAGGACATGTAAAATACTCCTATTTTCGTATTCACTACTAATTCTTATTACATTATATTATGCCTCGTTTACTTCCTGTTATTTTTCCTTCTTGTTTTCCGTTTTGCTCACTGACGTTTTTATCCTCAAACAGTATAGTAACTTTTTCATGAAATTTGAATCTCTAAACTCACATCTCAGTGTGTAGAATCTATATGTTGTCGGGATGGTGCTACCTCCTTTACTTTGCACTGGCGTCTTATAGTAGGAAAGTGGCTGCTAAAAGGAATACAACAATTTAATACCTCTATATATATGTATATGCTCGTTTCGTATTAATCTAGACAAGGTGCTGTTTTTTATTAATTAAAATCATATCTAGATTGTGTCAAGACTAATTGCTGTTTCCAACCTGCGGAAATGAATTCATCGAAAGGAGGAAAAAATAAATGAAACATTGATTACCAAAAGTTATACATATAGGAGGGATGGTAGTTCCTCAATCCTACAGCTGAAATGGGTAATGTAAGAAATCAGTGAATAACGTTGTCTGGTGCTACATAAGCCTAACGTTTATAATTTTATAATATGAGTATCTTTCTTACATGCATAGAGTAGAATTAAATAAAGAGACGTGAAAAAAATCACCAAGTTTGTAGTTAAAGTAATGGATAGTATATCAGTAATGTATTTTGAAATTGCTTCCAAACAAAATAAAATGGGGGAATGAAGAAGGGAGGGAATGAGTTGCTTTGGACCTTTGACTATGCTTTTCTTGCTTAAGAAGAAGATTTTGTAAGAACTTCTTTAACCAAAAGCTTATCAGCCCATGTCTTGCCATGTGGAAATCGAAAATGAAACAGCTTTCAAAAGGATCAGTGACCGGTCACGGCCGTTATCTCCGAACATTAAGGCGGGAAGCTTTCTTGAGCTGCAGGCCGTGGCCATTGCTCTGACACTTGAAACAAATAATACCTCAAAACAGAACCCTTTTTTTTCCTTTTTTAACAAATTTGGGCTTACAAGAAATTAGAATCCTTTCTTTTTGGTAAATATTTTATTGAGAAGATCAGGGTTTTTCCTATATTCCAATTTGGATTTATAATAGAAGTGTCCCTTTTCATTGTTTATTCAATTAAAAAATTATTTTTATTAATATTTATATATTTTATAATTAAATTTAAATAAAAATTATTTTAATATAAAAATATTATTTTTAATTAGAGGTGACAAAATGAACCCGAACCCGAAAACCCGCTCGAAAAAACCCGAACCCGAACCCGAACTGAACCCAATTTGATCAAAAAGTCAAACCCGAAAAAACCCGAACCCGAATGGCCCGAACCCGAAATAGCCCGAACCCAAAATGACCCGAGCCCGAAAGAACCCGAACCCGAAACGACCTAAACCCGAAATGACCCGAACCCGAAAAAACTCGAACCCGAACCCGAACCCGAATTTAATACTAAAAATAAATATGAAGAAATTATAATTAAATAATTTTTTATAAATCAAAAACT
>JBBYHK010000022.1:12610784-12627326 GCA_038382065.1 Adansonia grandidieri | reverse complement strand
ATATATATATATATATATATATAAGTTCTTTACATTTGACAGAGATCTTCAAATGAATGGTAAAAGAGACAAAATCGTAATTAAGAAAAGATCCTTTTGTCTTTTTAGGGGGGAGAGAGAGAGAGAGAGAGAGAGAGAGAGAGAGAGAGAGTTACATGCGATCTTGGATGACGTTGCAGACGTACTGAGTCAATAGAACAATGGAGCCAACTTGCAACTTTGAGGATTTGACAAGTTCGTTCTTACTGGTTGCAAGCATCCCTTGCTGCGTCAACGATCCATCCGATAGCAATAGCCTGAACCTCTCACTCTTTTTCGGTTCTTGCTGCTGCTGCTGCTGCAGCTGTTGTTGCGGATTCTTCGATGTCGTTTGAACCTCTTTGAGCTCTATCACTTGAAGCACAGGTTTCAAATCCCTCTCGGTAGACACCTCTCTGTTTATAATCCGAGCCACCGCCCCTCCAGTTAGATTCACATCCATGGAAAACCTTAAATTAGGGGCTTTTGGATACAAATAACAGTTTAGATGGAGAGACAAAGAGAGAAAACACGAACGATCGGTTTTAGATTTGAGAGAAATTGAACTATTATAGGTGGAAAACCTAGGGCAGCAGCAGAATATGTAAAGCGCCAATTCAGTTCACTTCGCCAGTTACTTGAAAGAGAGAAAAGAGAGCGAGGCTAGACTTTCGGAAATTTTGGTTCCAATTTAAGGGATTTGAAATTTTTTAAATACCTAACTTGTCCCTTTGGTTTGGCTCACTTCCGGAGTACTCCAGTCGATAAACAAAAGTGCGGCCCGTGCCACGCGCGTATACCTCTAGTCACGTGCTTCTAAGTAGGCCTATTAAAATTATTCTATTATCCCTCTGCTTTTTGGGTAACACGAATGGGTTGAAGGGTATTTTCAGGCTATACATATGCCTTCCGCTTTGTGGGGAAAAGAGAAAAAACGTCTAAAACGCAACGATCCGTAGGGTATTGTGCCCCCTTTGTTGTTCTGAGTTCTGACTTTGGGAAACTCTCCGATCACCGGATATGTTGTTCCGGTGACCGGTAAACTACTACAAAAGTAGTCCAGCTTCCTTTGATTTGTGCCTTTGAATTTATGGATTCACAAGAACTCCCCGATAATGGTAACAAAGGTTTTCACTACATGTTACTTCGAATCGCTTTTGCCCTTCTTTTCCCCATCTTCGCTTTCTTTTCCTTATCGTTTCTGGTCGGACTCATTGCCATTTTCATGGGGGAGCTGTCAATTTCGGATCCGATTTCTGTGCCCACGCAGTGCAAGATAGTCTCTAGCAGTAAATGTCTCTCTATTTCTCTTAATAATCAAACTTTGACATTTCTTTCACTAACATTTTGACTGTCTTTTGATAATTATTTATTTAATTTTAGCATAATATTCTAGTGTAACTAGCAACTTCACTTATGATATTGTTATTGTTTCTGTATTTTCAGTTATGGATTTTTTTTTTCTTGTAATATCTGGGTAATGCAAGCTTGCTTCTTTTGCCATTTAAAAATAAAAAAAATAAAAATCAGGTGTGGATATTAGGTCATCGAAGGTTTGTGAGCTTGGATTGTTGAATTATAAAGCAAAACATGTGTTTTATCCCTTCGCGAGAAGCAAATTTAGATGCCGATATGATTACTACTGGGCCTCAGTGTTCAAGGTAATATTTTCTTGTCTAAGTAATGATCTTATTTGTGCTAGAAATTACGGATTTTCTTCAATTTTGGCAATATGCATTTTCATCTTGATTATATTCCGAGTATTATGTAATGAATGGTTTTGGATTTGCTTTGTCATCTCGATATTTTTCGATGATGATATATCAATTGGTTTTTGGATCTTCCAAATCTAGTAATTTTAGCTATATTAACTGATAAGTTTATGAAAATAGAAAGAACAAAATGTAAGAAGGTGGCAATGTTAAGTACTCTAAAATATCACCTTCTCTATATAGGTTTCTTCTTAACAATTGCAGGTGGAGTACAGAGACCATTCTTTGGGTCAGATGCAACTTGCCTTAACAGAGGCACCGAATGAAGCCCTTCCTCTTAGTTGCAGGCCTAACTTTGGTGCTGCTTTGTTGACCAAAGATAAGTTCAAGGTAGTGTTTTCAAGTTTCTATTGTTACTCGTGCTGATATACAGACCTGATTTTTCCTTTTTAAGTGCAATTTTGTATAATCTAATCTGTCCTACTTTTCAGGTAAATGAAACCTATGACTGCTGGTACATATCCGGTATTCCCACAGTAAAGTTGTATAATGATGGTTTTTTCAGTTGCCAAGCAAAAGACCCATCTTTAATCGAGATGATGAAGCGATACTTAATAATGTGAGTTTATTACTTAAGGTTACACTTAAATTTTAAAGTTGCAGGAAGTTGTGGTCAATGGCATGGTTGTTTTTCTCAACATTGTGCTTACTGGTTTGTTAAATTATTTGGTTGGCATTAAATAGGACCCTTGGATTTATTTGCATTCTGGTCCACTACCATTTTGGTGAACTTCGGTTTCTATTTAGCTTTTTTCACCCTTGGAATCACAAATGAGGTTCATTTTGTTTCAAGCTGAATTAGGTTACAGACTGACAGCAGCTGTAGAGAAAGAGCTTTCCTCCGTAAATGTTGAGGCTGAGAATGATGTAGGAACTTTGTTTTGTGGCAGTGTGGCTATAGAGGAAGGTTTGGGTTTATAATGAGTGGAAAGTGAGGTTCTTAGGTTGTTTTGGCTGTAGCGAGCTGTATTCTGGAAACAGTACAGCAGCAGAGCTCTTTCTGAAGTTTGGGTAGAGAGAATGAAAGTATCTGAATATAGGTTTCCATTTAGATTGGACCGGAAAAGCCTAAGAAGGTAACGAAATCTGGTGAAATGGGGGAGATAGAGGGTGGAGATTCTAGTGAAGTGGACTTGGGAAAGCTGAATGAAGGTGGAATAATTTCTCTAGCTTTAGATAGCAGTTGATATTTTGCTGAGAATTATGCAAAAAGTTTTATGCCTTCTTTTTCATCATTAAGTTAGTGTGAAGTAATTGCATTTGCTAATTCCTTTTGCTGATCATAGCTGCAAAATGGTTGAATAGGACATTGTTTGAACAAGTCTGTCTTGATGTTTCATGTGTTAATTTATGCTTTTTTCCTCAATTTAATTATTGGTTGTTATGATACCATCAGATCTACAAAGATATTACAGTCTTGGTTTTCCAGTGAGGGGAGAGCTATATATTGGAGGTGGGAAACCATAGCGGGTGTTGTCACTGGATTTTCAACATCTATAATCACAATCAGTTTCATTGGAATCCTACAACATATGAAGTCTCGGTTGCCTCAAGTCGTTAACAGAGTCCATATAAAGCGTGTTTGTTTTCTACTGTCATACTTTTCTCTTATGGGTTGGTTGGCATACCAATATTGGGGGAGGCTCAACATCCCATTGACTGAAGTTTTTAACTACTAGGCAGCACTTATTTTGTATGTGCTATTTGCTATCTGCCCTGGGACTTGGCTTGCATCGACTCAAGTAGTTTCCTCGTGGAAAAATGTAAGCTTGAGTGGTTACCTGATTTATTGGGACTACAGGTAGATACCGCTTGTCAAGATTACAAGGAGCAGAGAGAAAGAGCCATGTACAGTTGTTTACTGTATAAAACAAATGTATTCTTATATATAAATGTATTCTTATATATAATGTGTCAGTATAGATGAGAGATTCAGGCTTTCACAGTGCATGTTTTATTCTCCGCATTCAGTGTTCTGTATGGAACAGGATTAAGAACAAAACCCTTTATTTTTAGGAAGACATTTTTGCAATATCTTATTACAGAATTTGTTGTTTTGTTTTACTGGTTTACGATTTTTTTATTCTTGATTTAAACTAGAAAGATAGTACATTACAAAGTACTTTAGCATAGCTGTTGGGTTTCGGACCCTCAAGTTGGAAGGCTGAAATCATGCTCATTACACCTTAAAGGCAACAAAAGTGGATTACTGTCACACTTTAGCTTCAGGTTTTTAGATTCAGCAAACCATTGCTCATTTTGCTGGGCGAGTATTTTAACCTACAGTCATAAACATAAGCTTGGCAGAAAACGAAGCCCGTGCGGCTGTTTTTGTATTTTCATACCAACTTGAGGTGCTTAGGCTTAACAATTAACGTCCTTTTCATCAGAGCTGCTTAGGGTAGAGTTTTTCGGTTTTAAATCTTTGGAATTTCTTATTGCTGTTGCCATAACTTGATTTGCTTGATGGCAACTGTCTATTAAAGTATGTTCTACTTCTATATCTTGCCTGGATCTGCGGCAATCCTGTCAATCTCTCTTAAGAGGCGTTCCTTTTCATTTGTTAATTCCTCGTTTTGCTCTTGTAGCTCTTCTATCTGCTTAGTTTGTTCCGAGTCCTTTCTGAGATTATGTTAAACAAAATAAAATTGGTTATTAAAGATAAAGTGAAAAGCAACGAACAAGTTTAAGGCGTGACGCCTGATAATTCAGCATATGATGCCAAATTGATAAATGGAAAAGGTGAAATCTGGTTGTGTTCCGTTGGCAGCTGGAAAGATGAATGAGTTTCTAATTCCTTCAGTGCAGAGTCAGCAGACGTGAGCCCTCAGACTCCGAGCATATAGTCGTTAAATTTGCATCCTGGTTGCGTTTATCAGCATTTTAGCGGCAAGCAATTATTAGTAAAATTAGCATTATTAATCCTTAGTTGTTTCTTGCATTTTGATTTAACTCATTTTGCTTGCTCATGATTATTTATTACCATCCTGATAAACAGTAATTGGCTACAACTACCTACTATGAGTAACTGAACATTGATCTGTAATTAATTACCTCATGAAAGATAAGTTTGAGTGAGCGCACTTCCTTCTTAAGATTGTCACAACGCTTTAAGAAAGCTTGCACGTTGGATGGAATTGCTGCTGGGGTCAAATTCCTTTCTTTTGCCTCTACCATCGTAAATCATCATATAACCAGAAGATTTTCAACTATAAACATCCAGATTACTCATGGTACTAGTCTACTTCAAAATTTATGAGGTAGTATAGTTTATCCATTGAAAGATGCTGATACGTAAAAGCTTGGATGATCTTAAAAAGACCAAGACAAAAATTCTGTAAGGATTGAAAGACAACTCCTAAGGAAGAGGATACTCCCCCAGTCCCAGGAGTTGCTCAGATTGTTTACATACTTTCGCCACTGCTCAACTCTTCACTTCTTTGTTGGGTCTGCCCCATCCACTGCATTATTTTTGGTTCGGTTAGTGAAGATTATATGGTTGAATAATCAGCATGCTAATGCATATGCAAATGGAGGTCATGTAATCGGTGCTGATACCAAAATATGAATGTCAGAAGAAATGAGACAATTTTAAGAACAGTAAACTAATTCAATTTCAATTCAGATTGACTTGCCACCCCTTCATAATAATAGAAGCCAATTGCGCATACTGGGAAAGCTGAATGCCTGAACCCGCTGATGTTATAGATCTGTATCAAACTAGGCCTCCCCTTGGCTAATGACTCCAGGGTTAAAAAAAGGACAAAAAAGGATAAGTACAGCATCCAAGGTTCATACCATAGTTTGGGAAGAACATTAAACTCATATCAAGTGATAGGGAAGACCTTCTGATCATCTTTCAAATTGTCAATTATCCTTTCTCCGAAATCTGCTGTTCAATAGAAAAACTTAAGTCAAATGATGAGTAATCAGCATATGATCCTTAGAGAACTGGTTATTGGGCCTTGATTAAATGTGTACAAGATGATGAATCAGCCAACTGTAACAGTAGATAAATGTGCAGGCTTCATCATTTCATTTCTTGCATTCAGGAAGATTGCAATGATATCTGTTTAAACTTTAGCTCTTGTATTGGGAAAACTGATAAGCCATGTTCTTATGTCACGTACAATTTGAACTGCAGCATTGCATACCTTTAGATTTAGAGCCATTTTCTGATCTCCTACCATTTCCAACTTGTTTCTTTTAGCTTTCACATATGCTTAAGGTTTGACTCAAGTGGCTGTGGCCATCACATGCATCAAAACCAGATAAAACCACTGGTGCAGCAGCCGATAATTCATTTGAGAAGCTTCTCGAGAAATTATGCTTGTCCGAATTGTGTTTGTGGGATTTACAAAACCTTCCGGGTCAAGATCCATAGACCTCTGAACACCCTGTTGAACCCCAGCATTTGTTACATGGCCAATGGATACTTCTGCAAAAGCACCTGAATCGTCATGAAAATGATTCCCTTGCTCCTGGCTGAAGGTGCCACTATCTTCAACAGCTTCTTTCTCGATTTGGTTGCCAAGCTTTTACATTTTAGAGTACCCTTTAGCAAGCTAACAACGAAAAAACTCTATCTACATTTCTGTTTGGGGTGCATTAAACGTAGATGAGCATAAATTTGATGGGGACAACATGAATGTGCCCAGTTGATTGGGGATGCCATTGAAAACGTTTGGATCTGATAATTCTTCTTTCATTTTTTGACATCATTTCCAAAAGAATTTAGTGCAGCCTCCACACCAAGCGATGTTTGAGCATTTTGCATAGCTCCTCCTACAGAACAAATTTATGTGTATTAAAGGTATTAATGATATTAATTTCTCTTGTGAAATATGCAGAAATATGGATAAATTTCAATTCAATAGTCATTTGCGTTTCAATACAACGCATGCACTTGAATTATATTCTTGGAACTCTTCGGATTTCTAAAAATGTAGGGAGAAAACGTAACTAAGTTGCCAATAACCACGTAATAACAAAGAAGACTGAGATTTTAAATTCAAATATTAACATGCGGTTCTTAAGGTAGATCAAAGGGTAAACCCTGATTCTAAATCATTATAGATCAATAAAATGATTGTCATTGAACTTCCCATGGATTGATGGACGGATAGGAATTATTATAAGCAGTCACAGGAAATTAGTAACTTAATTCAGAAGATCTACTTCTTGTCATGGGTTGTGAACTTTGAAACCATGCCTGCGGTAAAAAGTTGGATAAATATCAAAAGGTCTAGAAACCTTGCTGAATTGAAGTTTCTATAAAGAGCTGTATACAAATTAACCTCGGCTAAATATAAATTACTAGCCTGAAATCCCCATTCAACAGCAGTCCTGATGAAAAATGAACCCAAAGTAAATTCACAAATCAAAGGACTCTTCCAACTAAATATACCACTGCTGGTGGTTAACGATTGAAAAGCCACTGGTGGGTCATGTACTGATATGAAAACAAGCAGATTTCTAAATAATAATAGTTGATGAATAGTGCCGCAGTCCTAACTCATTGAATCTTGATTGAAGTTCCCAGGGTTTTGGCTCCTAATTGAATGATTTTGCAGAAGTAAGACATCACTGCTCCTTTTCTTTTGAAGCGAAGTTCCAGGCGGCAGACTGGACAAAGAGGCCATCTCAGTAGATAATCTGCACTCAATGCCATGTAGTAATATGTCAAGCTCAATTTGCAACAAGAATTATGTCAAGTATAAATACTTCTCAGTATTCCTCAACCCAAGAATTCTAAACAGGAAAAAAAAAAAAAAAGTTCGTGGGGACTCAGAAATTACGAAGAATCCTGTCCCATTCTTCAAATGTTAGATTTACTGTGCTCGTAATTTGATGTTCAAAAGCCTCTGGGAACACAGACAGTAAGGTTCTTTTTTTTTCCCCCTTGTTTCGTGGTGTACAAAATTGTGATGGAAATGCAATTTCTTGATCAAAGAAAGCAATTTTGAGATTGCTTATTCAGGAACTTAAAGCAGGGGCCTTGAAGATGATGATTTCCGTAATATATACAAGAAAATTTTCTCCAACTCACCTCCGTGATGCTTGTCGAGTACGATGTGCTATGTTGGAGAATTGTGGCCCTGATTCCGAAAACACAATCAGATCATAAAGGAATCAAAAGTTACCATTCTATTCAATTATAAGTTCCCTGGTTAAGATTGATGGGTATATATTTGACTGCTAGTAATGTAAAATTTCCAAAACCAACGAATCAAGATGATAATATAAAATTGCTTGGCCCCCCCTTGGTGAGTCAGATTCTAAAGAGCTCCTCACTATCTGCACGAAAACTTCTGAGAAAGATTCTTAAACCCCAACATCTTCATGGTTGGTACTGGCATCCCAAATGAACTATCCATCAATGATTTAATAAAGAGCTCCTCGCTTGAGTTTGTATAAAAATCTGAAAATTGTCTCCCTTCTGTCTCCATGGCACTCTTTTTCACCTCGAGGCTTAAGCTGAAAATGATTCCGAAGCTTGGAAATTAGGCCCAGCTAAGGACTAAATATGTACAAATTAACAAGAATCGAATATGACGTTAGGAAAGGGTGTAATGCAGGAATTTTGAGTCTTTTTTTTTTTCCTTTTTTTCTTTTAGGATTCTAACATAGCATGAATTGTATTTCTCATCAGTTTCCGGTGAATTCTTGCAGCAGTAAGTAATCTGGGTCTCGGGCAGCTTTGCCTAATGACTACCAGAATAATAACAGGAATTGTCAATGTTTATAAAGTGTGAATAAGCTAACATTACATGATGTTACATTAGTTAGATATTTTAAAAAATATATAGTAATAAAAGAGAGGGTTTGAGCGTTTGACGGCTTGGGTGACAAAGAGAAATGAACTGATTGAAAAGGACAGCGGGTTTTTCCTCTTTCTTTCTAAAAAAATATAGGTGTTGGCGTAGGGAGGACATTTTCAAGTTGCATTTTCATATCAACTTGCATTTTCTAATAGAATGGAGACGTTCAGCGACGGTGGCAAACTGCTTATTTTGCATTTTTAGCTACAACACGACATGTCTTGTTTTTTTCTTAATACAATTTTTTTTTTTCTAAATTTTACCGTACTTCGAAAATTTGTTGTTCTTTTTGGGATTGATAATGTCATTTTCAAGCATTTGATTATGCATGCATCATGTAATCGGCACATATAAATCCATGGAATATTGGGGGCTATGTTATTTCAGGAATTATCGTCGTCATTTACTCTCGGAAAGCCGGCTCTGTTTCTCAAACAAACAGAAAGTACTTCTATTTATTTCAAAATAGAGACGGGATGAGTTTAATTGCTCCTTCTAAATAATGGAATGTAGAAAGGCCATGGACCGAACTTTGGCCCGCGAGGGGTGGAGTTTCTCTTCTTTCTCGGTCCAAATTCGAGGGAACTTTGACTATAGGTTAGCCCCATCGGCTCGTGTACTGCTAACTTGAGCTAGGCTGAATAGGCTACTTTCTTGTTTGGTGTCTTAGCTTAGCTGGTGTTGGATGAGGCTACGGCCCAGCATTTCACAGCCTTGAAGACACAATGACTGCCGCAGCCCACAGCAGTTGTTATCTTCGGAATTGAGTAGTCCATCTCTAGGATGTTATTACTCTCTGTCATAAGTTGAGTCCTAACTGAACGAGTCTCCGAAGACAAGACCATAAAAATCTTAGCCAAAAATAATTCCAAAGTCATTTTCTTCATCAATTTATCAAACCACCATGGCATCTCCATAGTCATAATTCATTCAACCATGATGCTTCCAATACTTGAAAACTGATGATGACAATCATCCTATCTATATTCCCATGCTGTTTTGTATTATCTTAAGGTAAGGAGGAAGGTTTGTTTAGGAAGAATATGAGGATGGCAGTCCCAATATATTTTTGATTAAGTTATTGTTTATCGTGAATTAAATTTGATAATTTTAAATATCATAAAATGATATCTCACGTATATAATATGTAAATAATAAGTAAAATACAATAAACATAAAAAATAATATGAATATATAAATTTATAAAAAAAATATATAACGTAAATTATTAACGTATCAAAATTTAAATAAATATATAATTTTATATATAATTTATCGCATAAAATATAGAATTTTTAGATCTGCATGCGACCTTCTCCCACCCTTATGCTTTGCCTTTCAATTTTGTAAATTCTGTGCCAATATTGAAACTTGAAGTCAATGTCGATATCAATAATCAAAAACCTTCTATATCTGTTTATTATTGTTATTATTATTAAAGCCTCTACAATCATGTTGGAGGAAAGCTTGTTTTGCTTCTGATAATCCTGTTTGCCGATAAGATCAATGCAAATCTAAGTGAGATTCGTGCAAAATATTAATAATATTTATGAGTATTTTAGATTTGACTCGACGAAAAATATTATCTCGTTTTACGTTTTGAGTATGATCCATACGTTCAAAAAGGCTATTCTAACCTATACAAATTCGTTCAAAATTTATATCACGAAAGCGATTTCTCTTAGGAAGAGATCAGTTATTTTTCACATGGAAAAAATTTCAAGAATTGTCAAAGTTTAAAAAAAAAATCGATTTCTTCTTTAAAGAATTAATTCCTTTTAAAAAGAAATTTTTTGAATATTATTAATAAATCTATTACTTTACAAAAAAATTCTGAATATTAATATTATTAACAGTATGCAAGCAGATAGTGTCAAACCAATTTTGAACAAATATTCTATACCCAAAATCTAGGACGTTATGTTTCTAACATGGAGCTTGAGGTGTTGGTGTGGTGCCCGGTCTTTAACAGGTCTAGCTCTTACTGTATCAATTATCCTTGAAGGAAGGGCGAAGAACCAGCGGTCACCTTACCCTTCTAATCTTTCCACAGTTCCGTCTTTTCTTGCAAACTTCAATTTCACACTACTGACTCTTTTTTTTTTTTTTCCTTTTTCTTTTTTCTTCTTAAACACTACCTTCATTTCAGTCGATTGTAAAAGAAAGAAACTAATATAGTTTAATTTCAATTCAGCTGCCAACTTATTAATGGATTTTGGTCATTCTTGTTTCGTCCCCTTAAATCAGTCTTTATCTGGTTCATCTTATTCTGCTTGCTTTAATTCATCTTCCATATCCTCCATTGTTTGTTTTGGAAGTAATTTGCCGCTGCCCACGATCTCTTACTCGAAACCCTCTTATTCTTTCAAATTCACTACTGCCTCCTTTCCCTTTAGAGAAGACGCTTGATCCTCTTCCTTTTTAGTTTTTTTTTTTTTGGTTCTCTTGCTTAGAATAATTTTTTTAGCTCTATTTTTCGCGTTTCCCTTAGCCATGTTGTGCGCAGCATATTGCATGCCAGCGGCAGCTTTGGTTTCTCCAACATTTCCTGATCATTTCCTTATCAGGTAATTCTTTGAACTTTTTTTTCTCTCTTTTCCAATTTTTTGCTTTATCAGGAAATTCGATAATTGAACTTGTTTCTCTCTCTGTTTTTAAAAGTTTGGGCTTTATAAGGTAATTCTGTGTGATAATTGAACATGTTTTTCTTAACTTTTTTCCCTTTTTTATACTTAAGTAATTGAATTTGCTAAGTGGGTTTACTATATGTTGACTGTGGGGTTTCTCGTAATCGTTAGGGGAATTGGAATTTCTTAGTAGTAGTATAATGAATATAGAGATGGAATAAGTATTTTTAGTAGGAAAATCCCTGGAATATCCGTTTATTCTTTACGATCATCAGGTATGATCATCACCACCATGATCACAAGAACTTGAGTAGACGGAGGATTAGGACCACTGCTGCTACTTCAGCTTGTGCTTCTGCTTACCCTGTCTTTTCCAATCAGATTCAGCTAACTAAAGTATCTTCTTCCCGTCACAAATTTGACCAGGAAGTTGATCTATAAACAATATATGCATATATGTTGTTTATCCATTCTGGATATCCGCATCACTATGTTAATCATCTTTCTATTACTTAGATTATTTTCCATTTCCATTTTCTTATATTCTGTTGAACTCGAATACAATCTGACAGGCTCTAAAGATCGCAAGGGACAAGTTCACTCGAGAGATCTCCTTCCAGTCCAAGGACAAAGACATCTCTCTTGCTAAGGTAAAGATATAATGACTACCTACTTGCTTCTTTTTTCGTTTGACCTTGTCAAATGGTTCTACCCACTGGATAATTTATAAGGCCTTCACAAATTCATTTGTTATGTGGTGGAGATAAGTTATGTTGTTATTTGAAGAGATATTTATCATTGCTTCATTCATGCTTTTGAAACATAAGTTGGAAGTTTTAGTTTTTACTTGATATCTTTTTGTGTAGGCTTTGCTTTATGTTGCAGCTGAAGATGAGGCATTCATGGCTTTCAATCGAGAGATGGATGCTCGTTTCCTTCTCAATGAAAGGATAAAAAATGTTTCTTCCTCATCTGACACCGAAGAATGGGATTCTGTCGAGCAAATGCCTTTGGGTGGAAAGACCATATTTGAATGGCTGAGTGAGTTGGATGCAATTGATAAAGAAGTTGAAGCAGAGCTAGCATCAAGGGACATAGGCTGCCATCTGGTTGAAGTTTTGGAGGCAATCAATTTAGTTCTTTTTGAGTTAAGAGGCTTTAAAAGATCCCCTGTTCTTGTAGATTCTAAACATTCATGCTTACACTCGGTGCTGAGCTCTGGATGTGGCAGTGGTAAAGGCACATTCTACTCCTTTAATGCAATGAGCCTCATAATTTTGATTTATTGGCATTGCATTTGTTTTTCTTTATTGTAATATATGCTTCCTCATCATTTTTGTTGTCGGTTTAGGAAGTCTAATAATATGATTTTGTTAATTACAGCTATTTTGCTTATCATAATTTACATTGAAGTTTGTCGGCGACTTGGTCTAACTATTGTGGGATCTAAAGTTGGGGAGGATTTTTCAATATGGGCCCAGACAGGATACCCCCAGGTACTTTGATCTTGAAAGTTTATTTCTGCAGTTAATTTTAATGGTGCATAAAGTTCTCACTTGTAGTGATGCATCATTTGACATCTCATCTATCCCTTAGTTATGTTTCTGCTTAAAAATTCTACTCCTCTCTGTAGGATCTCTTCAAAGTGATTTCAGGACACAGCTTGTTTGCTGTTATCATTGGAAGGTGTGTGGAGGACCCTCGATCAATGGCATCGGATTTAACTGGTACTTCACTTTTAGGGCTTGAGATAGCTACAAACCGTGATATTATTGGGGTTTCTCTAGTCAATTTAATTGTAAGTCCTAATCCTTGTCATCTAGTTAGATTATTTTTTATAATGTGTGTCTACATTTCATTGCTTTCTTTTAAACCATTCATGTCTCAAAGTATACTTCCCAAATGAAATAATAAACTTAAAAAAATTGCAGAGGCTTCACTGGAAACGTGCTTCGAGATCAAATAATGGTTTAATGCTGGCTTCTCCCCTTAGGGATGTTCATAATACTGATCAGAAACCTAACAAGATCGATAAATCAAATGCCCCTTTGTTGTGGCCTCAAGATCTTAGGTAAATTCTAAGTTATTTTTATTATTTTAGTAGCATAACTTCTTCCTGAGATTTTCATGTATGTGGTAGCAGTATTTGTGTTTTTATGCCACATTTGACTCTTTTGAACTGCCTCTCGACAATTTCATTTGGCATGCTAAACATTGGATTTCTTTGCAGGCTAGCTATCATGGTTTTAGAGAGATTGTTGATTCTGCAGCCACATAATTGGGCACTAAGGAGAGACCATGGCATGATGCTGTATTATAATAGGTCTGAATTCTGAAATTTTTTTAATTTAAAGAAGGTTTATATAGATATCTTTAGGGTGGTGGATGAAATAATATTTGATATTAAAATATCAGGGAGTATGGCAAGGCAATGCAAGAGCTTAGCATTTGCAGGGCCTTTGCTCCGGAAGAAGAGGTGGAGATTCTTGATCCATTCGTTGAGAAATTGCATTTAATGCGGCTGGAATCATCATGGAAGTCGTTGGGGCATGCTGGTCAATTAACAGTTCCTTGAATTAGTATATATAACCTTCTCTCTCTCTCTCTGGTCCTCCTTGGCTGTATACAGTTTAATGGATGAATTCTGCGACTGTGATTAGCATGGCTTTATTGATCACATGAACAGATGAACTCGAAAATATAGAAATGTGTTGGAGATGTAAGCAGATCCCAAGTAGAATTATGCCAAACAAGGGGGAACTCCCCGTCTGTCTTCCCCTCTATTTGTCCTGTGGCGCATTTGTTGTTGTAACATGAAGGAATGAGGAACCAACTATATTATTAGTTGGAATGGTCCTCTATGGGGTCATTAGGGTGTTCAAATCCCACATTTTATTAGTTGCTGCTAGTAAATTGCAAGGGGGTACTTAATTTACTCTGCAAAAACAGAGTGGGTTACCGTTACTCTCTAAGCTGATGAGCAAACTTTTTTTTTTTTTATTAAATACATTAATCATATTTGACTTTAATGAAAGTCAGAGACAAATAGCGGTGAGGGAAGTCACTGTTCTGTTCCCATCCTTGGTCGAGGGCTTATGATATAAAATGAATGACGTCAAGTCAATTTTGACCAGAATTTAATTGTGTTACAAAAAGAATGCCTAGAATTAATTATAGAAAACAAATATTATTAATTTCTCATGTCCTTTTCCTATTAAGGTGATATGCAAATAAGAGAAGGTATAAGTATACTAAAACTTCTGCAAAGCATTTCTAAACTTTCACCATTTGTGTCTCAGCTATAGAAGAATTAAGGTATTTTCGAGATTGTGATCTCCTACTTTGCAGTCGCGTCTGACTTCTGTGTGGGGACCAGAGGATGGAACCCATGCTACTACTGTCAAATTGCATGAGCCCCAAGCTGTTGGAGGAATAACCATATGAAACGCTACTAGTTGATGGCTAAAGGAAGAGTCTGTGAGCTGGATTCTGCTTCCTAGACTATGTCCCGATGAACATGGTGTTTTGCTGAGGACCACTAACTGTTGGACTTAAGGGCATCTTAATTCTTCCATCCCTTGTCACTCTAAAACAAATATCACATCTCCTTCAAACTTCAAAGATAGGACAAGCATCATAGAAAAGATCATAATGACTAGCCAATTAACAAGAATTGCATTAGATTGGAGTAACAACATCCAAGACCGCTTTGGTGAATTTGTGGACTACGTAATTTAGATAGCAAATAGAATAGTATTGACATATAATTTGCTCATTTAAGGGTTTCTATCTTTTTAAGGGAGTGAACATTAGAGTTGCAACTTGCAAGCTTCCACAGATCTTGGAATGTGAACATGAATGGTGAACAATTGCCGATAAAATAGAGCAATTTATAGACAAGTTTCTACGAAGAAGATGATTCACTTTGGTGCACATACTAAACAGACACTTAAAGTCATTAAATATACGAAGTTCGTGGATCCCGTGGGCAGCAAATTTAAAATATTATCCTCTTGTGTGCAGATAAGAATAACTTAGGAACAATATTTGATCCAAATTATTGTGTTTCAGATAAAAAACCCTCCAAAAATGAAGAACTTTCAAGTGCTAAAAGACATGTAATACAAGAAACTACATCATTAGTCATATCCAAATCCCGAAAAGGCATTTGGAGGCATGCATATGAGGTCCTTAAGGCATCCATCATGTTTCAAAAATCTTACAACAAATCAGCATCATTGCTTTTGTAGCCTTTTCTGGAACACTGCGCAATGCACCATTCAGGTGGGCAACCGTGACTATACAACATGATAGGTGCCCTTGTGGGGAAGGAATCCCAACAAGGAAGATTGTTAAAAGTGTTAGAAATCCTATCGCATGGAAATGAGAGCAAAGAAAAGATGCAGAGCTATGCCCCAAAGAATATGTCATGCAAAAGATCTTACCTGGGTTGATAGGACTCCAGGGCTGTAACCGGAAAGGAGATGGTATATTAAGAACAGATGTGGAGGATGCAGTGTTATGCCAGAAAAATGGGAGACGTGGCCTTGGGAAAAATCTCTTCATCCAATTACTAACACAAGATAGCGCACAAACAAGCATAATCAACGACATGAAAACAATGGCAATAAGAAATATTGGATCGATTATTCTCTGCAGTATTTGATATCCACAGAAACCCAGTCTGCTTGAAAACGACTTCCCAGCTTCAAACAATGCAGCACTCATTGTCCATGTAATACTTCCAGAACCAATGACAAGTTGACTATCAGCAATGTGCAAGCCACTCTCAATAGTGATACCATATATGGAGCTCTGAAGTAGAAACTGTTCAATAAAGGGCAGTGGAGCAGTGCTCTTTTTTGCTATTTTCCAACTGTTTTGACAAAAATCCCTACCCTTTCCGGTACATCACCAAGTGATGCATTTGATGACAGATTGAAGAACCTATATACCACATAAAAGCCAGACTTTGCATAGAACTGGCCGTAATGGTGAGGCAAGCTATCGGAAAGAGCACAAGGTTGCAAATCACAATCAATTCCTGGGTATAGATTCGACCATTCAGATAAATTGACAGCAACTTTGGCGCTTCCACTGCATTACTCCCAATTTGGAGCACCTATAAGCTGCAAAGAAATTCCTGATTTTCCACCTCTATCTAAAATTTTTTCTCCAACTACAGGACTTCCACTTGGTCTTTAGAAGTACAATAATGACAGATATATTTTTCCTTGTAGCCAGAGTGCAAGAAAGGATGTTTAATTTCTATCCTTCCGTTAATCAGATTGACATTCGAGCCAT
>JBBYHK010000022.1:12568482-12585937 GCA_038382065.1 Adansonia grandidieri | reverse complement strand
ATATATATATATATATATAATTGTCATCGTAATTAGTGGTCAATCAGAGATCTTCAATGGGAATGTAAAAGAAAGGAAGAATGAATGATTGAATGATGATAGGAGAATGGATAAGTAGAGCAGACTTGACAACTGATGGTGAAGCAAATTAAAGCGAGGGATAATGAGGAGCGAGTAGCATATATAGTTCCAATGAAAAAAAAAAAAAAAAAAGGTTGCCTGAGACCGAGGGAAGTTGGGCAATAGTTTCTGAAATTAAATTAGTTAGATGGAGTGTGACAAGAGGGCCACATGGTGGGGATAGAGTGGATGCAGAAAAGAAAAGATGAGCTGAGCTGATCTCGAGTGAGTGGAGACCCCATCCCGTGCCAAAATCCATGTCATTTCCTACTTGAAGATCGTGTATCCACGGCACGCACCAATTCGTCATCCTGTAAGAAATAGGAAAGGACAACACAATAATAAATCTGCATATTGTCCGGTCCTTTTATTCCTTGTAATAGTAATTTTAATTTATATATTGGATGATGTGGCTTTCATTTTCAGCTTGTGTGCCTCTGCAAGCTATGTCTTCCGTTGACCTAACCCAAACAAAGACAAAGCAGGCAGATGGGATGAGATGAGGACTAAAGTTAAAATATCTTTCAACACCAGCTTGCTTCGGACGATTCAAAGTTAACAAGCAGTCAAATTTTTAAGCGGAATTCATTGGCTGATTATGCTTTTTGACATAGGGAAACTCAACTCATGGAATAAGATTGTTTACGCACTGATCATGGCATGCTACCCAAGTAAAATCGCAGGAGTTTATGACCATAAAATTGTTTGCAGTCCGATGCTCGAAGTGCATATCATCCATCCGTCTAATCATGTAGCAGTTTTTTAATTATTTACTAAGGCGGCAATGCTTGCTGCCGCCTTCTCTGATTTTGGCTCCTTAAAGTTTTGCACTTTGATTTACCTCAAAATGAAATGAAAATTTATATATAATATAAATAATTTTATTTATTATTAGATAATATCATATAATTTATTGAATCGTGCATTAATTTATATTAATTGATAGCTACCAAATAATTCTGCCTCTTTTACATAATAATTTTGAAAACATTTCAGAATTTTCCTGAAAAAGGCATTTAAAAGAACTTAAAAAATTTACGCTTAGCTTATAAATTTTAATTTTTTTTAATAATCTTTTTGCCGTTGATACACTATTGCAAAATACTTAAAATAAAACGGGAGCCCAGGCTTTGTTTAATTACAAGTGCAACATCGTACCTTTATTAGGCCCAATAGGAGTGGCTGACCCAGCCCGGGAAAGGAACTCCCAATTTCCCCTACTGTCGAGTCTGGTCTAGAAAATTTGGGAATGGAGGTAGGAGAGAAGGACAGGATCTGATACTATCTTGGTGATAGAAGAAATTTTTTAAGAGGAGAATAAGATAGCGAGTGATAGGATGGATGGAATTGGAGAGGATGGGGGAGGAATAAGGCTGAGCAAGAGGTTCTCGGATGACAAGCCTGGCTCTTCGGGGGAAGTTGATTACAAGACAAAAGCTGGCACCGCTTGGAGCCATTCTTATCTCAACCAAAAGCCATGGCATCCCCTCTCCTATCCCAACCAACGCCGCAAGTGGATCGCCGAGCAGACCCATGCCCAGCGCGTGCGCCGTGCCGAAGAAGTTGCCCGCGAGGTCGGTCTCTCTCCTTCGCTACCTAATCTTTCATCTATCTATTATTCCACTACTCTTATCTTTCAATTGCCCTTGTAGTAAGTACTGTATTTTATGTTTTGTTACAGTATGCCCAAGAGCAGGAATTCTTTCGCCAGACTGCTCTAATTTCCAAAAAAGAGAAGGAAAAGGTTTTTTTCTCCTTCTTTTTTTTTTCCTCCTTTGGATTCGAACCAATCTAAGTTTTTTCCGCTGATTTCGATCCTTATTCTTTGGGGGACTAAATTACCCAACAACCCTTATTAAATTCCTAGGTGGAGATGATGAAAGCTGTTAGCTTTATGTATGTTCGTCCACCTGGTTATAATGCTGAAAGTGCCAAAGCGGCAGAGATTGCTGATGAGAGGAAAAGAATTGATCACAATAATATAGCGGATGATCGGTCCACTGATGTGCCCTCGACAGCAATGTAATTTTGATTTGAATTTAGAACTTGTCATGTGTTTCCTTGCTTTAATTTAGGCTGATTTTCATCTTCAGAAATCGTTTTTTGAATGTATTAGCTTCATTTTGCAGGCCGCCAGAAGCTTTGCCTGGTGGAGGTAATACGACTAAAGATAAACCGAAACAAAGACCCAAAGATGTTTTTGGACGTCCTTTACCGACAGAGGAAGAGTTTGAAGTTCTTAAAAATGCTCCACGGTATGTGTCAATGGTAGTTTCTGCAATATTAGTCGGTGGTAGTTTGAACTAATACATGCATGCGAGGGCAGCCCAATCTTGGCTGTTAAACCAAAGAAAATTTGGTTAATTATGAAACAATAGACAATTTGATCTTATTTTTATTGCCGCTATCAGCCATTTGATTGTCTGTTTCCATATTCACATACTGCAGATGAATATAATTATCATACAAAGTATATAACGCAAAAGCAATGAAACTGGCTTATTCACATTAGGATGTTCAATCTACATCTTTTTAAGGGATGTTAGAATTAATCATCTTATAGCAAGGGCAACATATATTGATCTCATAGTTACATTTTTATATTGTGAGTGAATGTTCTATTTAATTGGGTGTACTTGATGTAACACTTTCAGGCTGGAGACAGGTGTTCCTGGTAGGGTTAAACCATTTGCTGTTGAAGTGCGTAATGTGAAATGTCTTAGATGCGGAAATTATGGGCACCAGAGTGGTGACCGTGAGTGTCCATTGAAGGATGCTATAATGCCAAATGAAGAGAGTCGCTTGAAAAGGGATGACCCCTTGACTGCTATCATAGCTCAAATGGATCCTACTGAGGTTGGTATTTCTTCCTATTGGTTATGTTGAAATTATTGAAAGGTATTGAGGCTTAATCTTCCCATCACTAGATGTCTTCATGTAATAAGCTCTATTTATACGTTTTTTGAAAATATGGGTGCTTTTCTGTCTTTCGTGTTATTATTTTTGTGGGATAGAGTAGTTGTTGCCTTTAAGTCAAGGCTAAAACCTCAAGGAGCTGGGCATAAAACTTTGAAACCTCTATTTTCTAGCGAAAAAGTTGTAACTTAAACAAGATTAAGAACTAAAAGACTACTTTGACATTGTTAGAATATTTTCAGAAAGAAGTTTATGCATGCTAAGGGTGTGTCTGATGACGAATTGAAAATTTTTAATTTAATTTTTTCAGTGTGTTTGGTTACTTATATTAAATGTTACTTCACTTAAAATTTTCAACAAAAAAAGTGGTAAATATGATAAGTAGGTCTTCTTATCACTTAATGAACAATGGATTAAGTCAATTTTAATTTTTTTAAAAAATTATATTTAAGTTAAATTATCTATGTTTTTAAATACAAAAGATGAAATATTTAAATTAAACATTTAATTTTTATCCAAAACTATCTAGAATTGTATAAAATTTTATTAAAATTAATAATTTTCAAGATTCAACATTTACGGTTATCAAACAATATAATTATATTCATTACTTAATTTTTAATAATGTATCAAACAGTTTTTAATATACAAATTCAGTGCCTATAAATTTAGTACTAAAAATTCAATACTTAATTTTTCGGCACTTACTTTTTTCAGTTTATCAAATAAAACCTAAGCAAGCAACGTTATTTGTTGTCTTATTTATTTCTTTGTTGTTTGTTTGGTTCTTCCCTTGATATGCTTCCCATTTTTTCCAGCCTCTGAAGTGGGAGCTGAAGCAAAAACCAGGTATGAGTCCTCCGCGTGGTGGATTTCAACCGGATGATCCCAATCAGCAAATAGTTGCTGAGGATATATTCGATGAGTATGGAGGTGAATACCTTTTCCTATTGCGGACTTTTGGCTGACACTTTTTGAGTTCATAAGATCTAAGTCACTACATGTTAACTGTTATTCCTTACTTTTTTTTTTTTTTTTTTTCCTTTTTAAATTACAGGATTCCTTAGTGGGGGTGATATCCCTGATCTGCTGACTAACATCTCTTGCAAACCCAAGAAAAGGAAGTCCTCAAAAAAGAGTAAACACAAGAGGCAGTCATCTCCAAGTTGTAGGGACTTAGAAGTTCACAACCAAGATCGCTTATCCCCAACTTCTGATGATGATGAGAGAAAGTTAAAGGAGGAGAAGAAAACCAAGAAGAAGAAGAAGAAGCGGAATTATTCTGGGTCAAATTCTTCTGATGGTTCTGAGTTTGATCGGCATCACAGAAACAGAATACACAAGCATCCTTATTCCTCAGAAGACTCCGACTCTGACTCTGACTCTGACAAGCAATACAGGACTAAAGAAAGTAGAGAAAAGCATTCATATACATCTGAAGATTCTGACTCTAATCAAGAATACTGTGGTAAAAAGAGCAGATCAAAGCATTCTTATTCATCTGCGGAGGTCTTTGATAGGCATTATAGGAAGAGCAAACGCAAGCACTATTATTCATCCGAAGATTCTGACTCTGGCAAGCATGATAGGAAGAAAAAGAGTACCCAAAAGCGTTGTACCTTGGATGACATGGATGCTGATAGACACAGGAGGAGTAAAAAAAACAGACAAAGGCATTCTTATTCATCTGATGATAATGATAGGCATGATAGGAAGAACAAAGGCAAGCATTCCTATTCATCTGAAGATACAGACTGTGGTAGGCAGGAGCGTAGGAAAAAGACTATGCAAAAGCCTTATATCTCAGAAGATTTGGACAGTGTTGGGCGTAACAGAAGGGGGGAAAAGAGCAGACTTGAGCATTATTCTTCATCTGAAGATGATGCTCATAAACATCTTAAAGGTGGAAAGAGTCGGTGTAAGCATTCCTCTTCACACAAACATGAAGATTCTAATTCTGATTCAGACCGCAGAAGTAGGCATCGTCGTCATCACTGAAAGAGCCATAAGTTCCCACAATTTGCATCAGAATTGAGACTCTGGTCGTTAGTTTTTTTTTTTTTGGCATATTCTGGAAAATGACCATGATGAAGAAGAGTGGGGAAATTATACTGTTGTTGCTAGCTATGACTTGGAAGCATAAGAAATGAAGTATCCTTATGAAAAACATATGTTCACTTGTTTATAATTGGAGTTGTTGTAGCCCTTGCGACCTTAATTCTTTCGAAGTTCTGCGATTGCGTTTGTAATCCTCGCCGAATCCGTGGCATTTGATTTCATTTTTTTTTTTCAATCCTTTGGTCCGCTAAATAGTTTTAAAAGAGGAAAAAAGTATAAGATTAATAAAGCCTAGATGTTGAATCACTATATTTCTTCAATCCTTTAGGCTTCCTATTTTCTCTACATTTAATCTATATTTGTTCATTTGCCATACTGTGAGATGATCTTAGTAAATTCCTAGTACTTCCCCCCCCCCCCCCGGGGGAAAATTCGCAGAACCCTGCTGGTCCGAATAAGGGTGGTCGTTGGATGCGGAAGTTGAAAGCCTTATTAGAGGGCAAAGACAGGGTTGAAAGCCCGGAGATTGCTCAACCGTTGTCCCAACAATTTTATCCGCTCTGCCCGGTCATCCTAAATTCTGGTTGCATTTTATGTCCGGTAAACTTTTTAAGTGTAGCTGGTTTTAAGGTTTAGACAGTTTCGAGTCAGGCCTCGAACTGGGTGAAGTTGAAAACGAAGAATAGAATAGTTATCGAAAATTGATTGGATGACCTATCAATTCATGAATGAATCTACCATCGTGCTTAAGCTATGAAGGAGAAAATAAACGATAAACAATTTTAGTATGGCAAAATGGTATAAAAACAAACGTTTACGGTTCAAACATTAAAAGGCCTCCTTCAAGGTTTCAGCCCAATTACGAGTCCACAAATTTTAACAGAGTTCAAATCAAACAGCCCCAGAAAGAAAAACCACTTTATTTATTTTTATTTTTTTCAAAATTTCCCTCCGTCTGACTTAGGGTTTAGGGGGGAGCTTTTCCTTTTCTTGCGGCAGCGAGAAAACAAAAAAGAGAGAGCGATGATGACAACATCAAGACTGTCTGTAAGGTGCAGGGGATTAGTAGCATTGGCGAAGGCTTCCTCTGTTTCCTTTGCTTCTTCTTCCAATGGAAATGGAAAGGGGCTTATGCGGGTGATACCTGTCTCTCCACAGCTGGGCAAGTTCATTGGAGCCCCCGAAGCTTCTCGCACCGACGCCCTTAAGAAGATTTGGGACTACATCAAGCTCCACAATCTCCAGGTCTTTCACCCTTCATTTATCCTTCCGTTTTTTCTTTCAACATTATGATTACCATTGAAGCCTGTTCTCATGTTATTGGTGGAAGAATTATAGAGAATATGTTAATCATGTTTATTTCCATAGAAGTTTCAATCCATATTCTCATTCACTTTGCCCTAATAAAAAAAGAAGTACAGGATGGCTCTTTTTTTATGCATTAAAAACCAGAATAAATGAATTCTAAGAGACACATGTTACTCAAATGGATAATAGCTTGATACTACTTGTTATGTATTGGGTGTGAAGGGCGAAATAAAGTTTTAAGTTTTATGTGTGCTTTATCGAAGCATTATAAAAGGAGCTTTAGGAATTTGTTCTGGAGCTTTACAGCAAAAGGGTTATCAGGTAGGATTGGTAATCAAATCAATATAAATCGGAAAGCTCCTTAGATGTTTAAGTCTGGTAGAATTCACACATATTTAAGTTTCAACTTTTCTATGTTTTCTTCTATATTTCCACTGAAGCAAAGTATTAATTTCTGCTTCTTTTTTTTTTAGTGCCATGGAACTAATTTTGATATCACTAGAACTTTTACCGCCAACACTACTGAGAGGAATTGCATTTGTGTCCCATTAATATTTATGTTTCTAAGATTGTTGTATTTAAGAAAGCTTGGATATGCCTATCAATGGTGTCTGTCTTTGTTCTATAAATTGTTTCTTACATTTTTTTTTCCTAGTTAGACCGTATAATTTTTATTTTTTTGAGCATGACTCTGCTGTGATTTTGTTTAGAATCCTGCAAACAAGAAGGAGATTCTTTGTGATGAGAAGTTGAAGACAATATTTGCCGGGAAGGACACTGTTGGCATGTTTGAGATCACCAAATTGCTCTCCCAACATTTCGTGAAATCTAACTAATATTTGGCTTAGCCTTGTTGGAACTTTATGACCTAAGATGCAAGATAACGAATCTGAAAAATGCTTTTGTCATCAATCTTTTTGGTGCATATGGTTGAACCTTTTTTTTTTCTCCTGGATAGTTACATATGCTTAAACCCAATGAATATTTATGCTTGTTTAGAAAAACCATGTATTAATCCAACTATTGGAGAAATGATCGGGAACATGCTTATCATGATGCTGGTCACTTTTTTTTCCCCCTTATCCTGATGATATCTTGGTTTTTGTTAGATAATTGAAATGCCTTGTGGATTACTGCTCACAGCTGGAACCATTTGATGTAAGTGTCCACATTGAGACTCTGAGCAAAAAAAGCTTGCCATCGGAAATATTATTGTGAATAAGGGGTGACCAATCTCTCTCTCTTTTTTTTTTTTGGATTTATTAATTCTCATCAATTCGGATTTTTTTGGATTTGGGTCAAAGATTCAGTTACAAAACATGAACATCACATGAGGTAATGAACATAAAAGTGTAATAATTCAACCATGACAGCTGTGAAACCGGAACTGGGTTTGCCTTGCTTGTACCACTCAGACCAGCTCTTTTTAGTTTTATCACTTGTGAAATCGTATCTTACACATAAGCTTCTTAATTTGTTGGGTGAAAGTTTTTATTAAATAGCAAGGTTTTAGACAACGAAATCCTGACTTGGCTCAGTTAAAAGAGGATGTTTTCAAACCTGTTGAATAATGGTTTTAATTGGGGCAACTTAATTGGCAGTTACCTAATTAGGCAACTATGTGACGTAACATAAGTTTCTTAATTTGATTTGATGGCAGGAAGTTTCTGTAAATTGGTTTGATTTATAGTCCAAGAAGAGGTTCTGAAACTTTACTCTCGGGCAGGCAGGCAGGCAGCCTCCTCCGATTTAATTGTATAGGGCTGGCTGGCTGGCTTATTTGTCACTGTCAGTAGTAATTTTAAAATTCAATACTATTAATTAATAAAGGCATCATGTGTTTCATGTGTTTGGGTGAATACGTTGGGCCTTCAAATTCAAAAGAGTTGTAGTACACCAGGACCAGGCCTAAACCCAAGTGGCAAGCCCAAGAGGCTACCCACGGAGTAAATAGAAATATATACGAAATAAATAGTGACGCAGGATAGGAACAGCGCAGCTTTTAGGCAAAAGACTAACAGTATTTTTTTATTTACTGTACTAAAAATATTATTATAATTATATTTTAATATATTATAATAATATCATTATTTAGTGTACAGAATAATTTATTATGATTTTATTTTAAGAAATTATTAAATAATTATTTTGATTTTAAGTGAAAAAATTATTTTAAGAAATTCAAATCTCGTACTATTTTATTCTATTGAACAAAATTATTGCATACAGTTATTTTATTCAATTTTTACTTTATTTTATTCCATTAGGGTCACCAAGATGATTTTACGTCAAAGATGTACATTAAAAGATATTTTAGTCTCATTAACCAAGTTTAAGTCTTACGATAAATTTTTATTATTTATTATTTATGATAAAATCAAAAGTTTTAAAATTAAGATAATATCTCTGAATTAAAGAAATATATAAAAGTTTTTTTAAGGTAAGAAAAGAGTTTCGTATATTATTTTAATAATAAAATATTTTTTAAAATGAGAAAACCGAAATTTCTATTTTTGAATTTTGTAAATATATATCTTTGTATTCCTTTCGTCTTTTAATAGGTCTAACTCTTCTAATGAAATTTTAATTTGGCGTGGTCAGTGGTGGCATTTCGTTTTCTGTTTTCTAATACTATTACTTGCTTCCTCTCCGGCCTCGTTGCTCGCTGTATATCTAAATCCAAATCTAAATCTAAATCTGAATCTCTGTCTCAGAGGCAAGCTCGGATCAGCTCTTTGCCCACAATACATTTTATTGCCCGACATCTTAAAAAAAATGGTCAGCTCCCTTTCTCTGCCTTTTCTCTATTATCACCGTTTTCCATTCTGCTATGCTTGGAGCTAACTTTTTGCACTTATTCTTTGCCAGTGTTTGGTTTCCGTTATATTCACTGCAGATCTAAACTTGTTTGACTGAACATCGAGTTCCATTTAGTTTTTGATTTACACTTCTCGAACAATGTATTCGGATCCCATCCCATGTTTTCTCACTTCATTGATAGGCTGTAGATTTCTTTTGTTTTTCTTGTTTTTTTTTTTTTCCCCTTTTGGATCCATTGTAGAAACTAGAAACTTCTTTAAATTTGAATTGAAACTCAATTGGAGAGTAGATAAAATATTAATTAAAACTAAATCCAGGATATGACATTACACTACACTGAATGTAAGCCCTCGAATTTCCAGCCCTAGATCCCATTGCCGTTGTTTCTTATTAGCAGTCTTAAGCTTCAAATACAACAAAATGGACTAGCTAGAGGATCTTGTGGTTTATCTACAAGATCAATATAATTGGTAGGAGATCATGATTTTGGGTCATTTACAGTCCTTAATTGTGTTTATGATGGTGTTTGTAGGATTCATGTCCTTCTGTTAAAAATATCCTTCTTCTGGATTCTGAGGGGAACCGTGTTGCTGTTAAATATTATTCAGATGATTGGCTGACTAACAGTGCTAAGGAGGCCTTTGAGAAAGCTTTATTTACGAAGACTCTAAAGACTAATGCTCGCAATGAAGGTATGAAAAATTTGTAGTAATTTTCTTGATTAAGACCTCTCTGTGCCGTGTTTCTTGTGATTATATGTATGCGAAAAAATCACGTTGTTCAAGTCTAACAACTATAATGCTCATGTATACGTTGTTCTTTCCCTTTTACTGTTATTTATAAACATATGTTCTTAATCTATGGAAGGGCAACAGATAAATTTGAAGAAATGACATTAGCAGGTTGAGTTAATAGTTTAATAAGTTTTCAGCAAGTAAAATCTTTTCTTGCTCTAAAAGACATTGAAGATATCGTTTTGCACTTTGTTTTATTGCTTTTGCTTCTGAGGACAAGAAATATCATTTGACCTTGCTTAATGCATTCACACCCTTTTCTTCTTGATTATGGTGTTGTTTCCCTGTTTACAGCGGAAATAGCAATGTTTGAGGATCACATTGTTGTGTACAAGTTTGCTCAAGACCTTCACTTTTTTGTTACTGGGGCGGAAGATGAAAATGAGCTCATTTTGGCCACTGTTCTTCAGGGATTTTTTGATGCAGTTGGCCTTCTTCTAAGGTTTTCAGAATCTCTTATGACACTTTTTACTGTCTTTGTACATAATTAGTTCATATTGCCAAGAACTTATTATGACTTCTTTTGTTAACTACCTCTTCTTTCAGAGGGACTGTGGACAAGAAAGAGGCACTGGAGAGCTTAGATCTCATTTTGTTATGCCTTGATGAGATTGTTGATGGCGGGTATGCAGCATGATTCATTGTAGTTGAAGTTTACTTTTGCATAAATGCTACAATATTTGTCTTTATTTGCTTGGTAATATTCAAGATTCCTTGAATTTAAAACTTTAACTTGCTGCCAAATACTGAAGTATAAATGAAATTAGAAAAAGGGGGGTTGCTATTCAATGAACATTAGCCTGTAATTGCTATTGGAAATTGTTGTTATTGATATTTTGCTAATACTTGGATAAATAGATATTTATTGTGTCTGCAAAAGTGTCTATTCATTATCTCATTTTTGTCTAAAATGCCATCAAAATTAAATACGTTGATGGTAAATTGGGTTAAAAGCAATTATACAAGTAAAGAGGAGACAGTGTCTTGTACATTTTACCCTTCTAACAATCATTAGTAATGAATGTATTATTATTATTATTATTATTATTATTATTATTATTATTATTATTGGTGTGCTTGCCCTTTTAGCAATGTTGGGAGAAACCTTTTACCCACAGATAGACGAATCTGAATAGTTTGCACAAAACATCAGGTGTTTAGTCTAAAATTTAATATGTAATCAAGATACAATTAGGATTTGTTGACTGACTTGCTCTTACCTATCTTAGAGTTTTGTGAGTTGTTAGCAGGAACTGAAATGGTCATCTTCAGGGGCTCTGAGCTAATTCAATCCACTTCAAGCCATGGCTATAAGAGTGATTTTCTATCATTGTTAACTCTTTATTTTTCTCCTTTGCAGCATCATTCTAGAAACTGATGCAAATGTTATTGCGGGGAAGGTTGCTAGTCATAGTATAGATGCAGCTGCTCCTTTATCTGAGCAGGTATTTGTTACTCTGGTTCCTTAAAGAAACGGCTAGAATTTAAAAACCACTTTTTAAAAAAAAAAAAAAAATTCTTCCAACATATCTCCATCAGCAGGCAAACACTGAACCATATTTGCATGTTTTATGTGTTGCAGACAATAAGTCAAGCATTGGCCACTGCAAGGGAACATTTAACAAGATCTCTCCTTAAGTGATGATAAGGAAAGAAGCAAAGAGTTTTAAATGGTTACATTTTATTGTATTGTACTCTGGCTGATGGGGCATCAATTCTTTGTTTAGTATGACCACCTATGAGTGAATGATGATGCTATATGGGCTGGCTAATATTATTTTATCACCAAGGGGATTGGTACTTGCATTTGTATCATTTTTCATGTTTTTCTAGTTGTAATCCCTGATCTATTTGAACATTAAAAGCAAATAATAAGGAAGATTTATTTGAATCTAAATGTTTCATGTGTTTCCTGATTTTGGTGTACGAATCTCTCATTTATGAATGCGTGGCAGCAGGAGCTTACTTACTAGGATACAACTGCAACGATGAAAAAAGCTGGAAGCTGCTTTGCTTTGAGGTTATGTTAGAACCAAATCTTTGTTAGTTTAAGGTGTAAATATCTATTTGGGAATTAGTAGAGGGCCACACGCAAATGTAACATGTTTGACATGTGAATGCACAAGTTTTGCCTTTGATTATATTATGTAGTTGTACTTCACGAGGTTAGTAGTTACTATTAATTTTAGTTTTATCTTTGTGTTAATGGTTGTGCTTGTCCTCAACTTTGCTCAGGAGATGGAATTCAACTTGACCTCGTTTATAGGGAAAAACAATTGCAATTTCAATTAGATTGTTATAATGAAAAATGATATATGAAGTTTTTAAAACCAACAACAATAATAATAATAATAAAGGTTCAAATTCAAGTGTTATGTAGCTTCTCCAGAATGAAAGAAAAACAGCGCTGAAAGTTCTCACTCCTTGAATTTGCATGGATGAATTGAATACGTAGAAAATAAATAAATAAGTAGCAGAAGAATTGGATCCAAATTCCCAAAATAAATGGATCCCCAAACAACAAATTTAAACCAAAAAACAAAAAAAAGGTTCCATGACTTGCGACTTAAGGTTAAAGCGCAGGTTGTAGTCCATGTGTCGTTGTCCGCTGCACGTTAGCCGCGTCAATTACGCGTTGGGGCAACGCATGGAATCTCCATCAATTCTGAATATAAATAAATCCATCAAATTTAAAAGTCAATACCCAAATTTTAATTTTACGATTTTGTTCATTCAACGATCGATCGATCGATCTCTCGCTCTGCTCTGTATCTGTAAGTAAAGACCTCTCATCTCCTCTATTTTTATCACTCTCAGATTCGGTTATATTATTCACTTCTTCAATATTTTATTTTAATAAATTTCACTTGGTCAACACAACTTGTTTTTATGATCGTTTGTGTTAGTCTACATAGGTGCTCACGCCCTTGCTCCTTGATCTTATCGAAATTCGAAAACTTAGCTTAAAAAAAAATTGGCTCTGTTTTCTTAAGATCTCGAAAGTATTTTTGAGTTCTCAAGTTTTTCCATCTACTCTTTGGGCGAATCTTCGTATCATCACTTCCGGTTGGCACCCTTGTTTGTCTATCTATTTGTCGATTGTATCAAAATGGCAACCCATTTTTTTCTTGGGAAATTTGGAAAATTGTTAATCATGAACCCCTTTTTTTCATTTGTAAATTTCGTAATTTTCTTGCTTGCTTGAAAAAAAATCTCATCTTGACATTACGTGTTATATTCTAACTCAAATTCCATGTCAGTGTTTGCGACTTGTTTACTAGATGGATAATCCAGGACTCGTTTACAAATGCTTATCATCTTGTTTTATTCTTCCTTAATTATTATTTTGATCAATGCTTATGTTTTATCTTTCAAAGAAATGAAATGTGTTATGTCTCGTCTCATTCTTGTTTTTGCTGAATGTGCCACAGAAGTGATTATCGGTTGAGAAAACATGGGAAAGGACAAGCACAAGCCTGATGAAAAGGGTCTTTTTTCACACCATGGTCATGGAGCATACCCTCCTGGTGCATACCCTCCACCTCCTGGGGGATATCCACCTACTGGAGGATATCCCCCTCACGGAGGATACCCCCCTGCTGGAGGATATCCCCCTCACGGAGGATACCCCCCTCAAGGCTACCCTCCAGCTGGGTATCCTCCTGGTGCATACCCACCATCTGGTTATCCTGGTGCGTCTCATTCAGGTAGAGTTCCCGAGATTATCTTATGCTTCAGGAGCTAAATGTTTTTCGAGTTTGTCGTAATGTTATGTTTGTTTTCTTTTTGTATGTGAGAAACTTCCTTGCTAATAATTAGCCCTTTTTTTTTTGTTGGGGGGGGGGGGGGTTGTAAAAATTGGTAATATTTGTAATTCGACTTTCAGGGCACGGTGGCGTAGGGGCTATGATTGCAGGTGGTGCTGCAGCTGCCGCAGCTGCTATGGGGGCTCACCACTTGGCTCATGGTGCGCATGGTGGTGGTCATTTTGCACATCATGGAAAGTTTAAACATCATGGTGGGAAATTCAAGCACGGGAAGCATGGGAAATTTAAGCATGGAAAGCAGGGATTCGGAGGCAAATTCAAGAAGTGGAAGTGATTTACTTACCGTCAACTGAATGAAATAATTGACTCCCAAGTTCAAGATCTTTACTTTCGGCTCCTATGAATAATCCATATGAATCTCCCTGTTGGATTTCATTTTGGCACAATATAGTATTTGTCAATTTGTTGGCTTTTATTATATGCGTTTGTAAGTGAAATACTGGATCGCCCGAGCTTGTCCAGCATTTAAAATGAGACTTCTGATTCAGCTCCATATGATCATCCAAATTTATGCCCAACTTCGATATATATATATATATATATATATGGAAACCCAACTTCAAACCTTCATTCATCTATATGCCCTAAACCTATTAATCATGCCAATTATAATCATCCCTTGCGCAGGAAAGAGAAGACGGCTCCGCTGATGTATTATCCTCCCCGTTTCAATTATCAACCAATGAAAAGCAAATATTTTACTTCTGTATAAGCCAAAACAAAGCCCGTCCAAAATGAAGTTCGGAGTCATTTCTGTTAAATTATAGAATGGTAGATGTAATTCAAATATCATAATTCAACCTATTCCTTCTCTTAAATGAAAATACAATGGAGATGGATGTAGCAAGACACAGAAGTACCACTATTCTCGCTCAATCACCAAGTATCAACCAAAATTGGTGAACATAAAGAACAGCAAACTATAGCATAAATTTAATTTTTCTAAAACAAATGGTATGGTATGCCACCTCACTTAGCACCAACAATACGGTTAGGATATAACTGAGCTCCTCACCTCACGAACATTGTGGACCTCTTTCCCGCTTATCAAAATATCAGAACAACTCCAATGAGAGAGTAGAGATCCCATGAAATAATTACACCCGAATATTGATGCCTTCTTTTCATCTCATCACAATTACCAACTGCAATGGACAAATACCAGATCAGCTCCAACCCAGATAAGATAAAATCCGTAAACAATTTACCAGAAAGCAATTATTTCACACCTGTCAGTAAATGTGTCAATCATCTAGATAATAATATGACCCAGCAGACTTTTGCTCTCGATCTTTGGTTGAGTCCAATTTGTTGATTCTTGGTCGGTAATTGGTTGGGTCCCGCCTAAAAGTGATGTCCAGATGCTGTAGAGTCCAACAATGTAAGACCAGTGTGCACCAAACACCATGCACACACAAGCAAGGTATAACGAGAAATGTCAAATGAATACGACAATCAATCTAGAAGGGAATTATGGAACCTAAGAGAGAAGAATTACAAGGACTCACAGATAAGAAGAGATTCATGCCAGTCAACAAGGACTGAGGAGAATTTGCAGTACAATCCACCGATGGCTTCCCGTCATACACAATAACTCGATCTGCAAGGTAAGTCGCCATTATGAAATCATGCTCAACCACAAATGCAGTTTTCTTTGCATGGAGGATAAACCTCTTTATCACTTTAGAAGCAACAATACGCTGCTCAGAGTCAAGATAAGCACTCGGTTCATCTATCAGATAAATATCAGCTGGCTGCATGAAATAAAACAAACAAATACGTAAGGCAGACTAAAAAGGCCACAATACTTTAGACTTGGAATTTAACAAGCGAAGACACGACAAAAAATTTCATACCAACATATCCCAAAAACAATAAAAGAAGGAGAAACTGACTAAAAATAGAAACAGAACAATGTGACTCCAAATTAGGAACGCCTAAAACCAAATAAAACTTAATCTATCTCATCACTTGACTTTTGTATAGCTACAACTTTGATCCAGAGAAACTACGATACAACTGCTCTCGAAGTTCCTAGCATTCACTGGAGAACCAACGCATATTTCATTTTATGTTAAAGAAACAAGTTCAGCATATTCCAAATGAAGAGAATAATGTGTTTGAGTACTCAGTCCAGTACGTATTCCATGCCTTTGGCTTAGGAAGACATACAACTTACATGTTAAGTTATTACCAACAACAAAGAGTTGAAAATCCTCTATTAGCCCTTCGGCAGGTTAACAATAGTCCAGAACTGGAACCATATGCCATAAAAGAAATATAAAGGAACACCAGTCCGCTCACAAGGCAAGTGCACATGTAAGCCCGTAACTAGATATATGAGCATAAAAGATAATGCTTAGGGTTAAGTGGTGTTATCCCATAACACTTTGGGCTAAAATGAGGAAAGAACAGTAACCTACTATTACCATCTCCAAAAAATTTAAGCTCAAAACCAATCACATTTCAAATTTGAAAGAAGGTAGACAAAACTTGGAATATTTATCTACAAATCCATATCCTTATTTTTCAGGTAATTAGAAGCATTTACCTTTCCAAGGCATAGACATAATGCAACCCTTTGCAACTCTCCCCCAGAGAGATTCACTACTTCCTGATCCATCAATTGTTCAATGAGAAGAGGCTTCATCACATCTGAAACAAACTGTGGATGCATGTATGAATCACGTATCTTTTGATGCAGCAAGTGCCTGACTGTAGATTGAAATTTGGGACTAATCTTTTGGGGCTTGTATGAAACATTAAATTCAGGTATCTCCACATCCGAACCTTCTACGCTATCAGGTTTCAACAAACCAGCCTACAGGTTTATCCAATAATATCAATCAACTTATTCAAGAGACAAGATTTACCATGACTTAAAACAGGTACCATAATGAATGCACAAATGATGAAAGAGAAAAATACCAGCATACGAATAAATGTGGTCTTCCCTGTACCATTCTCACCCAGCATTACAATAATCTGAGAATCAGTAAATTCACCCTCAATAACTTTAAGTTTAAAATTGCCCTGAGTTTTTGTCATGGTGGGGTATTTGTATCGTGCATAGGTTTCAATTTCCTCAGCACTTTCTTGTGGGGTCTCTGCGACCTAAAACAAAAGGGAAACAGAGAGGTTAAGACAGGAATTTAAAGATGACTGATGCATGCGCAAATGACAGCAAAAACAGGTTTACCTTGAAGGTCAAAGATTCATCTCGAAACCTTAGATTTTCAGTAGGAACAAATCCAGCCAAGAAGATATTGATTCCCTCTCTTACAGAAAAGGGAAGGGTTACAACTCCATATGCACCAGGTTTTCCATACAAGCAGCAAATGAAATCCGATAAGTAATCCAGGACGCTAAGATCATGCTCGACCACAATCACATAGCTGAAATACATATTGTAAAAGCATAATTACCAATTAGATCCATTCACAACTTAGGAAGCATTTGCAGCTAAGGACAATTGAGATTTTACCTATTAGGCCTGAGCAGAGATCGAACCACTTGTGCTGCTTTCAGTCTCTGCTTCACATCAAGATAACTTGAAGGCTCATCAAACATATATATCTCTGCATTCTGTATGGCAACAACAGCAATAGCAAA
>JBBYHK010000022.1:12553896-12566946 GCA_038382065.1 Adansonia grandidieri | reverse complement strand
AGCAAGGCAAAACAGGGAATTGCAGGACACTTCTCAAAGTTCTACATTCATTAAACACATTAAAGTTGACAAGAAAGAAACATTAATCATTGAATTTAGTTTGCAAGCTCCATTGCTCAGGTTGTGTAGCTTTAGATTAGAAGTAAAAAGGAACAATCCATTTCCAGGTTATCATTCAGCTATTCTATCTTAATTGCAAAATTAAACTGGTCCAAGCACAAGTTTTCCCCAAGGGATACCCAAAGAGCCAAGATTGAGACTTATCAAATGCTGGGAGTATAATAAAAATATAAGAAACTAAAGACACACGGTTACAATTTCTAAACTTTGCATTTATTACATCACATCATTTCTATTTCATGGGACAAATATTAACATCAAGGAAATTTGGAAGTTGATATCGAAGCAATCCCACTCATTGCATCACAACTTAAGTGACAGGAAAACTTTGGAACAAACTATCAAGGTGAATAAAGAATGCCTTGACAGCATGGAACTGGTAACCTAAGGGTAGAACTCTAAGAACAGTTAATTTCCCGATGCCATTGGTTCCAACCAGACCAAGAACTTGCCCAGGACTTGGAACTGGTAACCTAAAATTGCAATCTAATGCCACCTTAAAATGGAAGTGGAGGATAAAGCAGGGGAAAAAAAAGAAAGGAAAACTACAACATTTTGCACGAAAAGCATGAATGAATCAACCTGTGTAATTTGAAAGTATTCGAATCATATTGATAGGTTGTATCTTTATCCAAATCTGTTGGTAAGTTGATGATTTGAATTGCTTCAAATGGGCATTTCTGCATCAGAAGATCGGGCGTTCAGTTTAGGATGTTCTTTTCTATCTATCCCACATGCAAACGGACACATATCAAAGTAAAATTACAGACCTTGACACAGATACCGCAACCAATGCACAATTCCTCAGAGATGAAAGCAATCTTTAAGGCAGGAGTGAACCCCGCCGACTCAATTAAACAGATCCTTTAAATGCAGAAAACACATTCAATCATAAACCAGTTTTAGGGTAAGCAAATTTTACGGGGGAAGTGAACCCCGCTGACTTAAGATCATAAACTAGTTAATCATTATAAGGCTGACATAGCAAACAAACAGATCAAAAGGAGAGATAATGAAAGCAATCACTATCACAAGGGTATTGCCAAAGAAATTATCGCCAGCTGCTATGATAAAATCATCTTTCTTTTTTTAACAGTCATTACTTAAGATCATTCAATAATCTAACTAAATTGAGAATACAACTATAATTATTTGATTTCAGAATCTGCATATTAAGTCTGAGAACTATTTCACAAAGTAATTTGGAAAAAAACACCTTGGAGAAACGGTGGCTACTGTTCAACGATCGGCGTAGCTAAGAACGAAGATGGCGAGAGCGGAGCTGTCAAATGATGATAGTGAGAGAAGACCCGACAGTGATGGAGATGAAAGGCTAAGGTCTGACTTTTGGTTTTGAAATTAGGGGAAATCTGACTTCGGAAGAAGCAATTACAGAGACATTTTGGTTTGAGATGGAGAGAAAAAGAAGCAAATTTGGGGAAAAAAATGAGAGAGCAAAAGGGTTGAATAATGAAATAAACAACCGAGGGATCTTCTTTTCATCCAAAATGGGTGGACTACATGGTGAGAAATAAAGCTGGGTTATTGTCCCGTTTATAACTTACGTTAGTAACAGCGAGTTTTCTTATACCGGCAAAACTCGATTGAGAAAGGAGAATCGAAGGCGGTTCCCTCAATTGTCAGAATAGAAGTGCCCTTAAAACTAACATTTTTTTTGTAATGTTTTCATGTTTTTTAGTTCAAATTGTTTTAACTATTTATATAACTCCTTTGTTTTCCCCTTATTATTCATAAAATTTTGTCTAGAAGAGATTATATATGGTGTTGGCCACACTTAGTAAAACTGGACAAACATTATTGTTGGAAAAATTCTAGCATCAGGGAACGCCAATCAGCTTCAAATAATTCTAACCTTTGGATCCCAACCGGGTGGTTGGGTGACAAAAATTTAAAAAGAATGCTATGAAGCGATAATTTTTATAAAAAAAATTTAAAAACTATTTTAAAAAGGAAAACAGTAATTATTAAAATTATTAATTAAAATATTATAATTATAATTTAACTTTAAAATTTATATTAAATCTTGAATTATTATTTACGAATAATAAAAAATAAAAATAGATTTTATGTTAAATCTTAAATTAATATATATATTAATATATTACATATGCTATATATAATATTATGTGATATATATTATATATTATAATATTATATATTTTAAGAATCGACGCCCACAAATTATATATAATATATGTAATTATATATATTACATATTAATTATATATATTAAAAATATTGTATTAAATCTCGAATTATAAAATAATCTTGAATTATATTAAATACTAAATTTATATAAAAAAATAAAAATATTTAATATTAAATTAAATTATTTTTAAATAATTAAAAATAATATATATTATACATTATATAATATATATAATATAATATAATATAATAATATATTAAATAATATAATATTATATATACAATAAAATATAAAAAAATATTTTATATTAAATTTTGAAAAACTAATTAAAAATAATAAAAATTAAAAAACTATTTAATATTAAATCCAAACTATTTTTTAATATGATCTCTCATACAATCATGGTCCTCGGAGGTAGTATTCTAAGGTTTCGTAACCCTCAAAATATGAACTTCGATAGGTGACCAATCTCACCTAGCCCAAATAGATCGGTGACAACTCCAAATAAATAGTCATTTCGTAATGATTATTTAGGGTTAAGTTGAGTAAACAATTCGTCTTGATCGCTCAGTCCCCAAAAAATATGAACATGTTGATAATGATATTGCCTATAAAAACGAATATAAAATAATGATATACCAACAAATATAGAAACGAAGACCATTAAGTCAGGCTTGGTCAGGATTCGTATCCTAGCCACGTTGCAACAATGTGCATATTTGCTCTCTGACATTTTGACCCGGTTCATGGCCATACGGTTTAGTGTAGATTTGATTTAGGGTCTTGTACATTCATTTTTGGTCATCTATATATTTAGTTATAGTCATTTGTATATTTAGTTATGGTGATTCATATATTCATTTATCGTCATATGTATATTTACTTATGGTTATTAACATTTGACTTTTTACGTTTCCAACATACATCTAACGCATCCATTATGCTCAGATAGCCTAATATGTGTTATGGTTAAATATACATAAACTTATTAGCATTTATACATCTTACGTAATTGTTATATTTGGTATCCAACTAATGTCCATAATTGTTTTATGAAATATTGATACGGTTCATGGTCATACGGTTTAGTATAGATTCGATTTTAGGCTCCTATACACTTATTTCTCGTCAGCTGTATATTTAGTTATACTCATTCGTGCATTTAGTTTTGATGAGTCGTCCATTTATTTATTGTAATATATAATGCATATTATACATATAATATATTATGTAATATATATAATATACATTATTTATTATATATAATATATAATTTAATACAAAATATTTTTTTATTTTTAAATAAATTATTTTTAATATAAAATATTTTTAATCTTTTATTATTTTTAAATAGTATTTTTAATATAAATAATTTATATATAATATATAGTATTTTTAATTTTTATTATATATAATATATATTATTTTTTATTTTTAAAAAATAATTTAAAATTTAATATAAAATATTTTTAATTTTTATTATTTATAAATAATAATTTAATATTTAATATAACATATATTTTTAATTTTATTACTTTTAAATAAAAATTTAAGATTTAATATAAAATACTTTTATTTTTTATTATTTATAAATACTATTTTTATTTTATATATATATATATATAAAGGATAGGGTCGATTCTCACAATAGATTTGGCTGTTAAATAGGCTATCAAATAAAAAGTATAAGATAAAAATAATGAGATAATTATAAACTCTTTATTAATAATTATAACAATGGTTATTTTTTTCCTGTGAAATTATTTTCCTAACTTTCACACCTTTCTAATAATTCTAGTTTATTTTACTTTTTAGAATTCTCCTGCTAACAGAATTTCGCTTTGGGGACAATTCTAAAAAAGATAAAATATAAAAATAATTATTTAAAAATGTGAAAGCTAGAAAAGTAATTTCAAAAAAAATAATAATTATTAAAATTATTAATAAAGAGTTTATAATTATCATTTTACCCCATTTCATCTCATCTTTTAGCTGCCTCTCCATGCAGCAAATTCACACAGTGGTCGGTTCCTTGGATAGGGAATCAACCCCTACCAAAATTTATTATAATATATATATTATATTAAAAATAATATTTAAAGATAATAAAATATTTTAAATATTTTAAAATAAATCTTAAAATCATAAAATAAAAATATATTAAATTTAAATTATAAAATAATCTTGAATTATATTAAATCTCAAATTACTATATACAAAATAAAAAATATTTTAGATATTATTGTATATTGTTATATAATACATATTATACATTTTATATAATATATGTCGGGGGGAGGGGAATATTACATACATAATATATCATATATTATATATAAATTATCTATATTAAAAATACTATTTAGAAAATAAAAATTTAAAATATTTTACACTAATTTTAAATTATTTTTTAAAAATTTAAAATAATATATATTATATAATACGTATATAATATTATAAATATAATATAATAATATATTATATATAATAAAAATAAAAAATATTTTACATTAAATTATGAATTACTATTTAAAAATTAATAAAAATTAAAAAATATTTTATATTAAATCTCATATTAGTATATAAAAATAAAAAATAATTATATTAAATGAATGCTTACAATAGCTCTCGGACATTACAAACTTTTCATAGGTACATACTGCAGCGTAGGATTGGTTTTGCCGGTTCTATATATTCATTAGAAGCTAGTTATACATTTAGTTGCAACTGGTTGTACACTCAGTGGTGATCAGTTGTACATTCAATTGTAGTCGGTCGTACATTCGTATATCTGCACATGTACATCAAGGCATGAGGACCTACTAAGGACTTTGGATGTTCCTTACACCAATCCAATGCATAAGCGCATTTCATAATGTGCCTACCACGTACTTGGTCTACGTTATTGGTGAAAGGTACATTATGTGCATTACTTGATGCGTGCCCTGTGTGATTCTCATGTATCTTGTCCGACGAATACACACAATTGCTCTCAAACATTTTCTCTTCTTTCATGGGTACACTATGCAGCCGAAAATCGATTTTTTGTCCTGTACATTCATTCGAAGCTAGTTGTACATTTAGTTATAATCAATTGTACATCTAGTTGTAATCATTTACACATTCACTTATTATCAGTCTATATTTGTATATCCACACATGTACATCAAGGCATGCATATGTTCTAAGGACTTTCGATGTTCCTACAGGAATCCAATGCGTAAGCGCATTTCGTAATGTGCCTACCATGTACTTGGTATACGTTATTCGTGAAATGTACACTAAGTGCATTATCTATTGTGTGCCTTGCATGATTCTTATGTATCTTGTCTGATCATTACGCATAATTGCTCTCAAACATTTTCTTTTTTTTCATGGATACATGGTGCAGTGGAGGATCGGTTTTGCTGGTCCTATATGTTCATTAGAAGCTAGTTGTACATTTAGTTGTAATCAGTTATACGTTTAGTTGTAATCAGTTATAAATTTAGTTGTAATTAGTTATACATTTAGATGTAACCAGTTGTACACTTAATTGTAATCAGTTGTACAATCAATTGTAGATAGATGTGCATTTGTATATTCGTACACATACATCAAGGCATGCGTACCTACTAAATCCCTACACTAATCCAATGCATAAGCACATTTCATAATGCCCTTACCACGTACTTGGTGTACGTTATAGGTGAAAGGTACACTAAGTGCATTACTTGTTGCATGCCTTGTGTGATTCTCATGTATCTTATCCGAAGAATGCGCATTATTGCTTTTGAACATTTTTTCTTCTTTCATGGGTACATGGTGCAGCCTATGATCGGTTTTTTACTCTTATACATTCATTAGAAGCCAGTTGTACATTTAGTTGTAATCAATTGTACATTCACTTGTTGTTAGTCGTACATTCACGTAGCCGCACATGTATATCAAGGGATGCATACCTTCTAAAGACTCTTGATGTTTCCTATAGGAATCCAATGCATAAGCATGTTTCGTAATGTGCCTACCACATACTTGGTGTATGTTATTGGTGAAATGTACACTAAGTGCATTACTTGTTACGTGCTTTGCATGATTCTCATGTATCTTGTCTGACGAATGTGCACAATTACTCTCAAACATTTTCTCTTCTATTATGGTGACACGTTGCAACTTAGGATTGGTTTTTTGCGGTACATTCATTAGAAGCTAATTGTACATTTAGTTTAAACCAATTGTACACTCAATTGTAATAAGTTGTATATTTAATTGTAGGCAGTCATACATTCGTATATCCGCACATGTACATCAAGGCATATGTACCTACTAAGGACTTTGGATGTTCCCTACACGAATCCAATGCGTAAGCGTATTTCATAATACGCTTATCACATACTTAGTGTTCGTTATTGGTGAAAGGTACACTAACTACATTACTTGTTGCGTGCCTTGTGTGATTCTCATTTATCTTGTTCAACAATTGCGCATAATTGTTCTCAAACATTTTCTTTTCTTTCATGGGTACACGATGTAGCCTAGGATTGATTTTTGCTCTTATACATTTATTAGAAGCCAGTTATACATTTAGTTGTAAACAATTATACATTTAGTTGTAGTCAGTTGTACATTTAGTTGTAATCAGTGGTACATTCACTTGTTGTCAATCGTACATTCGTATATTCACACATGTACATCAAGACATGCGTACCTTCTAAGAACTCTCAATGTTCCCTACAAGAATCCACTACGTAAATGCATTTTGTAATGTGCCTACCATTTAGTTGTTGTATGTTATTGACGAAATGTACACTAAGTGCATTACTTATTGTGTGCCTTGTATGATTCTTATGTATCTTGTTTGACCATTGCTCACAATTGATCTCAAACATTTTATCTTCTTTCATGGGTACATGGTGTAGCCTAAGATCAGTTTTTTGCTCCTGTACATTCATTAAAACCTAGTTGTACATTTAGTTGTAATCAGTTGTACATTTAGTTGTAACCAATTGTACACTTACTTGTAATCAGATATATATTCAATTGTAGGCAGTCGTACATTCATATATCCGCACATGTACATCAAGGCATGTGTACCTACTAAGGATTTTGGATGTTCTCTCCATGAATCCACTGCATAAGCGCATTTCATAATGCGCCTACCATGTATTTGATGTATGTTATTGGTGAAAGGTACGTTAAGTGCATTACTTGTTGCATGCCTTTTGTGATTCTTATGTATCTTGTTTGACTAATGCGCACAATTGCTCTCGAACATTGTCTCTTCTTTGATGGGCACACGGTGCAGCCTAGGATTGGTTTTCTACTCCTATACATTCATCAGAAGCCAATCATACATTTAGTTGTAATTAATCGTACATTCACTTATTGTCAATCGTACATTCGTATATCTGCACCTCTACATCAAGACATACGTACATTCTAAGGACTCCTAATGTTCCCTATAGAAATCCAATACGTAAGCACATTTTGTAATATGCCTACCATGTATATGGTGTACATTATTGGTGAAATGTATAGTAAGTGCATTACTTGTTGCGTGCTTTGTGTGATTCTCATGTATGTTGTCCGACAAATGCGCACAATTGCTCACGGACATTTTCTCTTCTTTCATGGCTACATATTGCAGCTTAGAATCAGTTTTTTACTCATGTACATTCATTAGCAACTAGTTTTACATTTAGTTGTAACTAGTTGTACACTCAGTTGTAATCAGTTGTATATTCAATTGTAGGTAGTAGTACATTCGTATATCCACACATGTACATCAAGGCATGCGTACCTTCTAAGGACTCTTAATGTTCCCTATAGGAATCCAATGAATAAGCGCATTTCATAATGCACCTACCACGTACTTGATGTTTGTTATTGGTGAAATGTCTACTAAGTGCATTACTTGTTGCATGCCTTGCGTGATTCTCATGTATCTTGTCTAACGAATATGCACAGTTACTCTCAGATATTTTCTCTTCTTACATTGGTATGCGATGCAGCCTAAGGTCGATTTTCTGCTCCTATACATTCATTAGAAGCTAGTTTTACATTTAGTTGTAATCGGTTTTACATTTAGTTGTAATCAATTATATATTCAATTGTTGTCAGTTCTACATTTGTATATCCGTACATGTACATCAAGGCATGCGTACCTTCTAAGGACTCTTGCTATTCCCTGTAGGAATCCAATGCGTAAGTGCATTTTGTAATGCGCCTACCACGTACTTGGTGTACATTACTGGTGAAACGTACACTAAGAGCAGTACTTGTTGTGTGCCTTGCATGATTCTCATGTATCTTGTTCGACCATTGCACACAATTGCTCTCAGACATGTTCTTTTCTTTCATGGCTACACAGTGCAATTTAGGATTGGTTTTTTACTCCTATACATTCATTAGAAGCCAGTTGTGCATTTAGTTGTAATCAGTTATATATTTAATTGTTATCAGTAGTACATTCGTATATCCACACATGTAATCAAGGCATACGTACCTTTTAAGGACTCTCGATGTTTCCTACAGGAATCCCATACGTAAACGCATTTCATAACGCGCCTACCACGTATTTGGTGTACGCTATTGGTGAAATGTACAGTAAGTGCATTACTTGTTGTGTGCCTTACATGATTCTCTTGTATTTTGTCCAATGAATGCATACAATTGCTCTTGAACATTTTCTCTTCTTTCATGGGTACACAATACAGCCGAGGGTCGGTTATGGTGAATCGTAAATTTAGTTATGATGAGTTATACATCTAGTTATAGTGAGCTGTACACTTAATTCTGGAAGTTGTATATTTAGTTATAGTAAGTTGTACATTTAGTTATGGTGAATAGTACATTTTAATTTTAGTGAGTTGTACATTTAGTTATGGTGAGTCATACATTTAGTCATTGTGAGTCGTATATTTAGTTATCATGAGTCGTACATTTAGTTACAATTAGTTGTACATTTAGTTATTGTGAGTCATATATTTAGTTACAGTCATCCGTAAATTTAGTTATTATTTTTTATATAGTAATTCGAGGTTTAATGTAAACTTTTATTTTTATTATTTTTATATAGTAATTCGATATATAATATATAATATTTTTAATTATTATTATTTTTTAAATAGCAATTCACAAATTTAATAAAAAATATTTTTTTATTTTTATTATTTTTAAATAGTAATTCACAATTTAGTATAAAATATTTTAAAGTTTTATTATGTAATATATTAATGTAATATATATTATGTAATTTATAAACAATATATATTATTTTCAATTTTTTCAAAAATAATTTGAGATTTAATATAAATATTTTTATCTTTATTATATATAATATATTATTATATTATATTTATAATATTATATATTATATTATATATGTCTTATATAATATAATTATATATAATATGTATAATTTATATATATTATATATAATTGATATTATGTATAATATGTATAATTTATATATATTATATATAATTGATATTATGTATAATATATATAATATATATTGTTTTAATTTTTTAAAAATAATTTGAAATTTAACCCTAAATTATTTTTTAATTTTTATTACTTTTTAAATAGTATTTTATCTATATAATTTATATATTATATATAATTTATTATGTATATAATATAAAGTATGTTTTTTATTTTTTTGTTATTTTTAAATAGTAGATTAATTTTTAATAAAAATATTTTTAATATTTTATTATTTTTAAATAATATTTTGATATATATAATATACTCTCCCCTCGACGTAAAGGAAAAGAAACAACAGCAAAAGAAAAAATGAAATCAAAAGCTAAAATGATAATTACAAACTTTTTATTAATAAATAATTATAATTTGTTTAAAATTATTTTATTCGTTTTTACTTGTTTTTAATAATTATTTTTGCGTACACTTTTTCGAATTCACCCAAACCGGTATTTCCTTCGTTGAAAACATATAAAACATGCCATTCAAAGCCACCCCAAGGAACTAATCAATCTAGCAGAAAAAAAAGTATTGAAGATATTCTTTGTTTCATCGTCAAATAAAGAAAGCAACTGTCTCATCGTCTTTGTTTCTGAAGGTGTTAAAGCTTTTTCCGCTGACTGATCGTCGCTGGATTGTCTGCCCTGACAGAATGGGAGAAGAGTATGTGCAGCAGTTTCTCGATGAAACCTCTTCGTTCAACAACTTTTTGCTGGGAAACATTTTGCCGACTGGTGTGTGGGACCCACTCCTCCATTATTTGCAATCACTTATGCGTAAGTTCAGTTCCAGGATTCTGCTTTTCTTGATCTCTGGTTTGCCTTGTTTCTTCTGTATTAACTACTTGAAACGCGATGTTACTGTTCCCAAAAGTACTTTTTTCTTCCTTCTTTTTTGTTTTGTTGGTAATATTTTTTTTATGAGCTTAGCGATGGATGTAAATTGGGTTTTTGCTTTTATGTTGATTTCGAAGGGTTCTGTTTGTCTTGATTGTTTAGAGTTAAATTTGTTTTTTTTTTCTTTTTTGGATTTTAGCTTTAGTTTGCTGGGATAGTTTTGAATCTGGGAGTTCATATCTGAAACTGGAATATTTTGATTAATTTAATTTTCTTTTACCATTTCTGCTTCAAGTTTTATGTTTGAATTTGCATGTATAGTTTTGTTGATGTAAGGATCTTTCGAGTCCATGTTCGTTGCGAGTTTAAACTGCTTTGGGTCAGTGTGAGAACCTTTCAAAGAAAGACGTTTCTTAGGACCGGAACCTAAAACCTATCTCTTTTGAACCTCAAATTGGAATCCGATCAATGATTAAATATATGGAATGATTGCATCATGATCATTGGATCAATACTTTTGATCTGTGTTGATGTATTTAATTGTTTTTTTTTAAGTTTTTTTCATATATTTGAAAGATTATATTTCGATACTTATGTCTAAATATATGTTAAATGTAGATTTCGAACACAGATACTTAGTTGACAATAAGCTTACCTTAATTGCTCAAAGGTTTGGTTTTAATGTCTCTTTTGCCACTATAATGTTGATTTCACACTAATGATTAATCCATGTTCGTTTAGACTTGATACACCTTTGAGATCTGTCGTGCTTTTCATCTGTTAGAAAGAGAACAAAACTGAATCTGTCAATTACCTTCGTTATGAGGTTTGCCTATCTATATCTTAAGTAAAGATTCTCTATCATGTAGTCTAATTGCCTGCGTTTATTGATGATATTTCACTATTCTGCGTGCTAATTAATATCTTTCCGAAGAATGCGTAAGCTAATATATGCAAAATACTCAAAACGCAATTATAACATGACAAAATACATGAATGTAATACGATACACAAATTGTCAGGTCTGCCTCCAAAGATACCTCCTCTACATTTATTTTCTTTACTTCTGTTTCTTTAACAGTTCCGAATATATCTATGAAAAACATTAACAGATCACGTAGTTGTTGGCATTACTTCAATTTAATGTCAGTAGTGAAATTTTTATTTATCCTTTTCTTTTTAATCCAAGCAGGAAAGGTAGCTTCCATGGGAACAAAGATGAAGGAAACGGTAAAAGGATATCTTTCAGGCTTCAACTCCCAAAAATTTGCTCAAGCGTCTGACACATCCAGATGGTACTCTCTTTTTCTCTTCTTGTTCTTACTTTTGTTGTTTAATATAATAACATAAAGAGTGCTAGAGATTGCCTTGTCAGCTCCACCCTGATCTGATTCTTTTCCAATTTTTACGCTTGATGAGTCTAAACTCTTATGTCAAACAAAAGGTGATTCGCTTACCTAAGCAAGAGTTTTCGACTCTTACTAAGTAGTTACTTAGTAGAGAGAAATTCACTTTGTAAATGACTAAATATGAATAATTTAACTTCAAAAAATATACAAATAATAGTAAACTTATTCCCTCATGATGTTATATTATATATAAGAGTTAACTATAAAATCTTTGCATTAAAATTAAAGGCATTCATAGGTCAAGTTGTGGTTTAAAAAAAATTGGATTTTTTGCTCAGGTTATAATTTGGCCTGACCCTTCCATATGACCTAGATTTACTGTTCATAATTAATAAAAAAATAACATGATTTAACACTTGAGTCAATATGATTTAATACTTGGGTTTATCAGGTTTAGTCATTTTGGGTTCAAGTTATTTCAGGTTAATTATTTGAGTCAATTCAGGTTAGGGTCATATCAGGTTAAGGTTTGGGCCATTTTAGGTTTGAGTTATTTTGGATTTAGGTCATTTAGGGTTTAGGTCATTTTCGAGTTTGGGGTGATCGATTTTAGGTTGTTGACTTTTTCTGGTCAGGTCGAGTCTGGGTTTAACCAGTGCAACTGCTAGTACTTATCAATATAGTTGGTACCAAAACCAAAATAGTACCAAATGTTTCCGATAGCAATTTAGTTAAAAATCAATACGTACAAGCCAATTCAAATAGATACCGACCACTATGCACTTATTAGTCTAAAGCTTAAGTCTTTGCATCTGCAACCCTTCCCTATTTTCAAGCTACGACCTCCTTTGTAAAATAACAAAATAGAAAAACCTAACATAATATGACATCCATGATTAGAAGAGGCAAAACCTAACAATTTTGTACGTAGGATGAACACACCATGATGCAAAGTTTAGAGAACATAAATACTTTAGAAAAGATGAAAAATCCAAATAACATCAATTGATGAAGTTTAGAGAACACAAATACTTAGAAAAGATGTAGAAACCAAGTAATATAAGATTATGCAAAGTTTAGATAACATAATAACAATATCATGTTTGAATAA